>CAWVNZ010000855.1:0-54341 GCA_963930735.1 Dioctria linearis | reverse complement strand
CCAGGGATTGCCTTTTCTACAGTAAATTTTTCACAAATTAATTTTTTGCTGTCGCAAATTTTAATTACGCCAGGGATTGCCTTTTCTATAGTAAATTTTCAAAAAATAATTTTTTAGTGTCGCAAATTTTAAATACGCCAGGGATTGCCTTTTCTATAGTAAATTTTTCAAAAAATAATTTTTTACTGTCGCAAATTTTAATTACGCCAGGGATTGACTTTTCTATAGTAAATTTTTCACAAATTAATTTTTTACTGTCGCAAATTTTAATTACGCCAGGGATTGCCTTTTCTATAGTAAATTTTTCAAAAATTAATTTTTTATTGTCGCAAATATTAATTGCGCCAGAGGGTTGCCCTTTTCTACAGTAAATGTTTCAAAAAATAATTTTTTACTGTCGCAAATTTTAAATACGCCAGGGATTGCCTCTTCTATAGTAAATTTTCAAAAATTAATTTTTTACTGTCGCAAATTTTAATTACGCCAGGGATTGCCTTTCCTATAGTAAATTTTTCAAAAAATAATTATTTACTGTCGCAAGTTTTAATTGCGCCAGGGATTGCCTTTTCTATAGTAAATTTTTTTAAATTAATTTTTTACTGTCGCAAATTTTAATTACGCCAGGGATTGCCTTTTCTATAGTAAATTTTTCAAAAAATAATTTTCTACTGTCGCAAATTTTAATTGCGTCAGGGATTGCCTTTTCCTACAGTAAATTTTTCAACAAATAATTTTCTACTGTCGCAAATTTTAATTACGCCAGGGATTGCCATTTCTATAGTAAATTTTTCAAAATTTAATTTTCTACTGTCGCAAATTTTAAATTCGCCAGGGATTGCCTCTTCTATAGTAAATTTTTCAAAAATTAATTTTTTACTGTCGCAAATTTTAATTACGCCAGGGATATCCTTTTCTATAGTAAATTTTCTAAAAATAATTTTTTACTGTCGCAAATTTTAATTGCGCCACGGATTGCCTTTTGTACAGTAAATTTTTCAAAAAATGATTTTCTACTGTCGCAAATTTTAATTACGCCAGGGATTGCCTTTTCTATAGTAAATTTTTTCAAAATTTAATTTTCTACTGTCGCAAATTTCAATTACGCCAGGGATTGCCTTTTCTATAGTAAATTTTTCAAAAAATAATTTTTTACTGTCGAATATTTTAAATCCGCCAGGGATTGCCTTTTCTATAGTAAATTTTTCAAAAAATAATTTTTTTACTGTCGCAAATTTTAATTGCGCCACGGATTGCCTTTTCTACAGTAAATTTTTCAAAAATTAATTTTTTACTGTCGCAAATTTTAATTACGCAGGGATTGCGTTTTCTATAGTAATTTTTCAAAAAATAATTTTTTACTGTCGCAAATTTTAATTGCGCCAGGGATTGCCTTTTGTACAGTAAATTTTCAAAAAATAATTTTCTACTGTCGCAAATTTTAATTACGCAGGGATTGCCGTTTCTATAGTAAATTTTTCAAAATTTAATTTTCTACTGTCGCAAATTTTAATTGCGCCAGGGGTTGCTTTTTCTACAGTAAATTATTCAAAAAATAATTTTCTACGGTCGCAAATTTTAATTGCGCCAGGGATTGCCTTTTCTACAGTAAATTTTTCAAAAAATAATTTTCTACTGTCGCAAATTTTAATTGCGCCAGGGGATTGCCTTTTCTACAGTAAATTTTTCAAAAAATAATTTTCTACTGTCGCAAATTTTAATTACGCCAGGGATTGCCTTTTCTACAGTAAATTTTTCAAAATTTAATTTTCTACTGTCGCAAATTTTAAATACGCCAGGGATTGCCTCTTCTATAGTAAATTTTTCAAAAATTAATTTTTTACTGTCGCAAATTTTAATAAACGCCAGGGATTGCCTTTTCTATAGTAAATTTTTCAAAAAATAATTTTTTACTGTCGCAAGTTTTAACTGAGCCAGGGATTGCCTTTTCTATAGTAAATTTTTCACAAATTAATTTTTTACTGTCGCAAATTTTAAATACGCCAGAGATTGCCATTTCTATAGTAAATTTTCAAAATTTAATTTTCTACTGTCGCAAATTTTAAATTCGCCAGGGATTGCCTCTTCTATAGTAAATTTTTCAAAAAATAATGTTTTACTGTCGAAAATTTTAAATACGCCAGGCATTGCCTTTTCTATAGTACATTTTTCAAAAAATAATTTTTTACTGTCGCAAATTTTAATTGCGCCAGGGATTGCCTTTTCTACAGTAAATTTTTTCAAAAAAAGATTTTCTACTGTCGCAAATTTTAATTGCGCCAGGGATTGCCTTTTCTATAGTAAATTTTTCAAAAAATAATTTTTTACTGTCGCAAATTTTAATTGCGCTAGGGATTGCCTTTTCTATAGTAAATTTTTCAAAAATTAATTTTTTACTGTCGCAAATTTTAAATAATACGCCAGGGATTGCCTTTTCTATAGTAAATTTTTCAAAAAATAATTTTCTACTGTCGCAAATTTTAAATACGCCAGGGATTGCCTTTTCTATAGTAAATTTTTCAAAAAATAATTTTTTACTGTCGAAAATTTTAAATCCGCCAGGGATTGCCTTTTCTATAGGAAATTTTTCAAAAATTACTTTTTTACTGTCGCAAATTTTAATTACGCCAGGGATTGCCTTTTCTATAGTAAATTTTTTCAAAAAATAATTTTTTACTGTCGCAAATTTTAATTGCGCCAAGGATTGCCTTTTCTACAGTAAATTTTTCAAAAAATAATTTTCTACTGTCGCAAATTTTAATTGCACCAGGGATTGCCTTTTCTATAGTAAATTTTTCAAAATTAATTTTTTACTGTCGCAAATTTTAATTACGCCAGGGATTGCCTTTTCTATAGTAAATTTTTCAAAAAATAATTTTTTACTGTCGCAAATTTTAATTGCGCCAGGGATTGCCTATTCTATAGTAAATTTTTCAAAAATTAATTTTTTACTGTCGCAAATTTTAATTACGCAGGGATTGCCTTTTCTATAGTAAATTTTTTCAAAAAATATTTTTTTACTGTCGAAAATTTTAAAACCCCCAGGGATTGCCTTTTCTATAGTAAATTAATCAAAAAATAATTTTTTTACTGTCGTAAATTTTAATTGCGCCAGGATTGCCTTTTCTATAGTAAATTTTTCAAAAAATAATTTTTTACTGTCGAAAATTTTAAATCCGCCAGGGATTGCCTTTTCTATAGTAAATTTTTCAAAAAATAATTTTTTACTGTCGCAAGTTTTATTTGCGCCAGGGATTGCCTTTTCTACAGTAAATTTTTTCAACAAAATAATTTTCTACTGTCCGCAAATTTTAATTGCGCCAGGGATTTGCCTTTTCTATAGTAAATTTTTCAAGAAATAATTTTTTACTGTCGCAAATTTTAATTGCGACAGGGATTGCCTTTTCTATAGGAAATTTTTCAAAAATTAATTTTTTATTGTCGCAAATTTTAATTACGCCAGGGATTGCCTTTTCTATAGTAAATTTTTCACAAAATAATTTTTTACTGTCGAAAATTTTAAATCCGCCAGGGATTGCCTTTTCTATAGTAAATTATTCAAAAAATAATTTTTTACTGTCGCAAATTTTAAATACGCCAGGGATTGCCTTTTCTATAGTAAATTTTTCAAAAAATAATTTTTTGCTGTCGCAAATTTTAATTACGCCAGGATTGCCTTTTCTATAGTAAATTTTTCAAAAAATAATTTTTTTACTGTCGCAAATTTTAATTGCGCCAGGGATTGCCTTTTCTACAGTAAATTTTTCAAAAAATAATTTTTTACTGTCGCAATTTTTATTACGCCAGGGATTGCCTTTTCTATAGTAAATTTTTCAAAAAATTATTTTTTTCTGTCGCAAATTTTAATTGCGCCAGGGATTGCCTTTTCTACAGTAAATTTTTCAAAAAATAATTTTCTACTGTCGCAAATTTTAATTACGCCAGGGATTGCCTTTTCTACAGTAAATTTTTCACAAATTAATTTTTTTGCTGTCGCAAATTTTAATTACGCCAGGGATTGCCTTTTCTATAGTAAATTTTTCAAAAAATAATTTTTTACTGTCGCAAATTTTAAATACGCCAGGGATTGCCTTTTCTATAGTAAATTTTTCAAAAAATAATTTTTTACTGTCGCAAATTTTAATTACGCCAGGGATTGACTTTTCTATAGTAAATTTTTCACAAATTAATTTTTTACTGTCGCAAATTTTAATTACGCCAGGGATTGCCTTTTCTATAGTAAATTTTTCAAAAATTAATTTTTTATTGTCGCAAATATTAATTGCGCCAAGGGTTGCCTTTTCTACAGTAAATGTTTCAAAAAATAATTTTTTACTGTCGCAAATTTTAAATACGCCAGGGATTGCCTCTTCTATAGTAAATTTTTCAAAAATTAATTTTTTACTGTCGCAAATTTTAATTACGCCAGGGATTGCCTTTCCTATAGTAAATTTTTCAAAAAATAATTATTTACTGTCGCAAGTTTTAATTGCGCCAGGGATTGCCTTTTCTATAGTAAATTTTTTTAAATTAATTTTTTACTGTCGCAAATTTTAATTACGCCAGGGATTGCCTTTTCTATAGTAAATTTTTCAAAAAATAATTTTCTACTGTCGCAAATTTTAATTGCGTCAGGGATTGCCTTTTCTACAGTAAATTTTTCAACAAATAATTTTCTACTGTCGCAAATTTTAATTACGCCAGGGATTGCCATTTCTATAGTAAATTTTTCAAAATTTAATTTTCTACTGTCGCAAATTTTAAATTCGCCTGGGATTGCCTCTTCTATAGTAAATTTTTCAAAAATTAATTTTTTACTGTCGCAAATTTTAATTACGCCAGGGATTGCCTTTTCTATAGTAAATTTTTCTAAAAATAATTTTTTACTGTCGCAAATTTTAATTGCGCCAGGGATTGCCTTTTGTACAGTAAATTTTTCAAAAAAAAATTTTCTACTGTCGCAAATTTTAATTACGCCAGGGATTGCCTTTTCTATAGTAAATTTTTTCAAAATTTAATTTTCTACTGTCGCAAATTTCAATTACGCCAGGGATTGCCTTTTCTATAGTAAATTTTTCAAAAAATAATTTTTTACTGTCGAATATTTTAAATCCGCCAGGGATTGCCTTTTCTATAGTAAATTTTTCAAAAAATAATTTTTTACTGTCGCAAATTTTAATTGCGCCACGGATTGCCTTTTCTACAGTAAATTTTTCAAAAATTAATTTTTTACTGTCGCAAATTTTAATTACGCCAGGGATTGCCTTTTCTATAGTAATTTATCAAAAAATAATTTTTTACTGTCGCAAATTTTAATTGCGCCAGGGATTGCCTTTTGTACAGTAAATTTTTCAAAAAATAATTTTCTACTGTCGCAAATTTTAATTACGCCAGGGATTGCCTTTTATATAGTAAATTTTTCAAAATTTAATTTTCTACTGTCGCAAATTTTAATTGCGCCAGGGGTTGCTTTTTCTACAGTAAATTATTCAAAAAATAATTTTCTACGGTCGCAAATTTTAATTGCGCCAGGGATTGCCTTTCCTACAGTAAATTTTTCAAAAAATAATTTTCTACTGTCGCAAATTTTAATTGCGCCAGGGATTGCCTTTTCTACAGTAAATTTTTCAAAAAATAATTTTCTACTGTCGCAAATTTTAATTACGCCAGGGATTGCCTTTTCTACAGTAAATTTTTCAAAATTTAATTTTCTACTGTCGCAAATTTTAAATACGCCAGGGATTGCCTCTTCTATAGTAAATTTTTCAAAAATTAATTTTTTACTGTCGCAAATTTTAATAACGCCAGGGATTGCCTTTTCTATAGTAAATTTTTCAAAAAATAATTTTTTACTGTCGCAAGTTTTAACTGCGCCAGGGATTGCCTTTTCTATAGTAAATTTTTCACAAATTAATTTTTTACTGTCGCAAATTTTAAATACGCCAGAGATTGCCTTTTCTACAGTAAATTTTTCAAAAAATAATTTTCTACTGTCGCAAATTTTAAATACGCCAGGGATTGCCTTTTCTATAGTAAATTTTTCAAAAAATAATTTTTTACTGTCGAAAATTTTAATTGCGCCAGGGATTGCCTTTTCAGTAGTAAATTTTTCAAAAATTAATTTTTTACTGTCGCAAATTTTAAATACGACAGGGATTGCCTTTTCTATAGTAAATTTTTCAAAAAATAATTTTTTACTTTTCTATAGTATATTTTTCAAAAAATAATTTTTTACAGTCGCAAATTTTAATTGCGCCAGGGATTGCCTTTTCTACAGTAAATTTTTCAAAAAATAATTTTTTACTGTCGCAAATTTTAATTGCGCCAGGGATTGCCTTTTCTATAGTAAATTTTTCAAAAATCAATTTTTTACTGTCGCAAATTTTAATTACGCCAGAAATTGCACTTTCTATAGTAAATTTTTCAAAAAATAATTTTCTACTGTCGCAAATTTTAATTACGCCAGGGATTGCCTTTTCTATAGTAAATTTTTCAAAAAATAATTTTTTACTGTCGCAAATTTTAATTGCGCCAGGGATTGCCTTTTCTATAGTAAATTTTTCAAAAATTAATTTTTTACTGTCGCAAATTTTAATTACGCCAGGGATTGCCTTTTCTATAGTAAATTTTTCAAAAAATTATTTTTTACTGTCGAAAATTTTAAATCCGCCAGGGATTGCCTTTTCTATAGTAAATTATTCAAAAAATAATTTTTTAGTGTCGCATATTTTAATTGCGCCAGGGATTGCCTTTTCTATAGTAAATTTTTCAAAAAATAATTTTTTACTGTCGAAAATTTTAAATCCGCCAGGGATTGCCTTTTCTATAGTAAATTTTTCAAAAAATAATTTTTTATTGTCGCAAATTTTAATTGCGCCAGGGATTGCCTTTTCTACAGTAAAGTTTTCAGAAAATAATTTTCTACTGTCGCAAATTTTAATTGCGCCAGGGATTGCCTTTTCTATAGTTAATTTTTCAAAAAATAATTTTTTACTGTCGCAAATTTTAATTGCGACAGGGATTGCCTTTTCTATAGTAAATTTTTCAAAAATTAATTTTTTACTGTCGCAAATTTTAATTACGCCAGTGATTGCCTTTTCTATAGTAAATTTTTCAAAAAATAATTTTTTATTGTCGAAAATTATAAATCCGCCAGGGATTGCCTTTTCTACAGTAAATTATTCAAAAAATAATTTTTTCCTGTCGCAAATTTTAAATACGCCAGGGATTGCCTTTTCTGCAGCAAATTTTTCAAAAAATAATTTTCTACTGTCGCAAATTTTAATTACGCCAGGGATTGCCTTTTCTACAGTAAATTTTTCAAAATTTAATTTTCTACTGTCGCAAATTTTAAATACGCCAGGGATTGCCTCTTCTATAGTAAATTTTTCAAAAATTAATTTTTTACTGTCGCAAATTTTAATAACGCCAGGGATTGCCTTTTCTATAGTAAATTTTTCAAAAAATAATTTTTTACTGTCGCAAGTTTTAATTGCGCCAGGGATTGCCTTTTCTATAGTAAATTTTTCACAAATTAATTTTTTACTGTCGAAAATTTTAAATACGCCAGGGATTGCCTTTTCTACAGTAAATTTTTCAAAAAATAATTTTCTACTGTCGCAAATTTTAAATACGCCAGGGATTGCCTTTTCTATAGTAAATTTTTCAAAAAATAATTTTTTACTGTCGAAAATTTTAAATACGCCAGGGATTGCCTTTTCTATAGTAAATTTTTCAAAAAATAATTTTTTACTGTCGAAAATTTTAAATCCGCCAGGGATTGCCTTTTCTATAGAAAATTTTTCAAAAAATAATTTTTTACTGTCGCAAATTTTAATTGCGCCAGGGATTGACTTTTCTACAGTAAATTTTTCAAAAAATAATTTTCTACTGTCGCAAATTTTAATTGCGCCAGGGATTGCCTTTTCTATAGTAAATTTTTCAAAAAATAATTTTTTACTGTCGCAAATTTTAATTGCGACAGGGATTGCCTTTTCTATAGTTAATTTTTCAAAAAATAATTTTTTACTGTCGCAAATTTTAATTGCGACAGGGATTGCCTTTTCTATAGTAAATTTTTCAAAAATTAATTTTTTACTGTCTCAAATTTTAATTACGCCAGTGATTGCCTTTTCTATAGTAAATTTTTCAAAAAATAATTTTTTACTGTCGAAAATTATAAATCCGCCAGGGATTGCCTTTTCTACAGTAAATTGTTCAAAAAATAATTTTTTCCTGTCGCAAATTTTAAATACGCCAGGGATTGCCTTTTCTACAGCAAATTTTTCAAAAAATAATTTTCTACTGTCGCAAATTTTAATTACGCCAGGGATTGCCTTTTCTACAGTAAATTTTTCAAAATTTAATTTTCTACTGTCGCAAATTTTAAATACGCCAGGGATTGCCTCTTCTATAGTAAATTTTTCAAAAATTAATTTTTTACTGTCGCAAATTTTAATAACGCCAGGGATTGCCTGTTCTATAGTAAATTTTTCAAAAAATAATTTTTTACTGTCGCAAGTTTTAATTGCGCCAGGGATTGCCTTTTCTATAGTAAATTTTTCACAAATTAATTTTTTACTGTCGAAAATTTTAAATACGCCAGGGATTGCCTTTTCTACAGTAAATTTTTCAAAAAATAATTTTCTACTGTCGCAAATTTTAAATACGCCAGGGATTGCCTTTTCTATAGTAAATTTTTCAAAAAATAATTTTTTACTGTCGAAAATTTTAAATACGCCAGGGATTGCCTTTTCTATAGTAAATTCTTCAAAAAATAATTTTTTACTGTCGAAAATTTTAAATCCGCCAGGGCTTGCCTTTTCTATAGAAAATTTTTCAAAAAATAATTTTTTACTGTCGCAAATTTTAATTGCGCCAGGGATTGACTTTTCTACAGTAAATTTTTCAAAAAATAATTTTCTACTGTCGCAAATTTTAATTGCGCCAGGGATTGCCTTTTCTATAGTAAATTATTCAAAAAATAATTTTTTACTGTCCCAAATTTTAATTGCGCCAGGGATTGCCTTTTCTATAGTAAATTTTTCAAAAAATAATTTTTTACTGTCGAAAATTTTAAATCCGCCAGGGATTGCCTTTTCTATAGTAAATTTTTCAAAAAATAATTTTTTACTGTCGCAAATTTTAATTGCGCCAGGGATTGCCTTTTCTACAGTAAATTTTTCAAAAAATAATTTTCTACTGTCGCAAATTTTAATTGCGCCAGGGATTGCCTTTTGTACAGTAAATTATTCAAAAAATAATTTTCTACGGTCGCAAATTTTAATTGCGCCAGGGATTGCCTTTTCTACAGTAAATTTCTCAAAAAATAATTTTCTACTGTCGCAAATTTTAATTGCGCAAGGGATTGCCTTTTCTACAGTAAATTTTTCAAAAAATAATTTTCTACTGTCGCAAATTTTAATTACGCCAGGGATTGCCTTTTCTACAGTAAATTTTTCAAAATTTAATTTTCTACTGTCGCAAATTTTAAATACGCCAGGGATTGCCTCTTCTATAGTAAATTTTTCAAAAATTACTTTTTTACTGTCGCAAATTTTAATAACGCCAGGGATTGCCTTTTCTATAGTAAATTTTTCAAAAAATAATTTTTTACTGTCGCAAGTTTTAATTGCGCCAGGGATTGCCTTTTCTATAGTAAATTTTTCACAAATTAATTTTTTACTGTCGCAAATTTTAAATACGCCAGGGATTGCCTTTTCTACAGTAAATTTTTCAAAAAATAATTTTCTACTGCCGCAAATTTTAAATACGTCAGGGATTGCCTTTTCTATAGTAAATTTTTCAAAAAATAATTTTTTACTGTCGAAAATTTTAAATACGCCAGGGATTGCCTTTTCTATAGTAAATTTTTCAAAAAATAATTTTTTACTGTCGAAAATTTTAAATCCGCCAGGGATTGCCTTTTCTATAGTAAATTTTTCAAAAAATAATTTTTTATTGTCGCAAATTTTAATTGCGCCAGGGATTGACTTTTCTACTGTCGCAAATTTTAGTTGCGCCAGGGATTGCCTTTTCTATAGTAAATTTTTCAAAAAATAATTTTTTACTGTCGCAAATTTTAATTGCGCCACGGATTGCCTTTTCTATAGTAAATTTTTCAAAAATTAAGTTTTACTGTCGCAAATTTTAAATACGACAGGGATTGCCTTTTCTATAGTAAATTTTTCAAAAAATAATTTTTTATTGTCGCAAATTTTAATTGCGCCAGGGATTGACTTTTCTACTGTCGCAAATTTTAGTTGCGCCAGGGATTGCCTTTTCTATAGTATATTTTTCAAAAAATAATTTTTTACAGTCGTAAATTTTAATTGCGCCAGGGATTGCCTTTTCTACAGTAAATTTTTCAAAAAATAATTTTTTACTGTCGCAAATTTTAATTGCGCCAGGGATTGCCTTTTCTATAGTAAATTTTTCAAAAATTAATTTTTTACTGTCGCAAATTTTAATTACGCCAGGGATTGCCTTTTCTATAGTATATTTTTCAAAAAATAATTTTTTACAGTCGCAAATTTTAATTGCGCCAGGGATTGCCTTTTCTACAGTAAATTTTTCAAAAAATAATTTTCTACTGTCGCAAATTTTAATTGCGCCAGGGATTGCCTTTTGTACAGTAAATTATTCAAAAAATAATTTTCTACGGTCGCAAATTTTAATTGCGCCAGGGATTGCCTTTTCTACAGTAAATTTCTCAAAAAATAATTTTCTACTGTCGCAAATTTTAATTGCGCAAGGGATTGCCTTTTCTACAGTAAATTTTTCAAAAAATAATTTTCTACTGTCGCAAATTTTAATTACGCCAGGGATTGCCTTTTCTACAGTAAATTTTTCAAAATTTAATTTTCTACTGTCGCAAATTTTAAATACGCCAGGGATTGCCTCTTCTATAGTAAATTTTTCAAAAATTACTTTTTTACTGTCGCAAATTTTAATAACGCCAGGGATTGCCTTTTCTATAGTAAATTTTTCAAAAAATAATTTTTTACTGTCGCAAGTTTTAATTGCGCCAGGGATTGCCTTTTCTATAGTAAATTTTTCACAAATTAATTTTTTACTGTCGCAAATTTTAAATACGCCAGGGATTGCCTTTTCTACAGTAAATTTTTCAAAAAATAATTTTCTACTGCCGCAAATTTTAAATACGTCAGGGATTGCCTTTTCTATAGTAAATTTTTCAAAAAATAATTTTTTACTGTCGAAAATTTTAAATACGCCAGGGATTGCCTTTTCTATAGTAAATTTTTCAAAAAATAATTTTTTACTGTCGAAAATTTTAAATCCGCCAGGGATTGCCTTTTCTATAGTAAATTTTTCAAAAAATAATTTTTTACTGTCGCAAATTTTAATTACGCCAGGGATTGCCTTTTCTACAGTAAATTTTTCAAAAAATAATTTTTTACTGTCGAAAATTTTAAATCCGCCAGGGATTGCCTTTTCTATAGTAAATTTTTCAAAAAATAATTTTTTATTGTCGCAAATTTTAATTGCGCCAGGGATTGACTTTTCTACTGTCGCAAATTTTAGTTGCGCCAGGGATTGCCTTTTCTATAGTAAATTTTTCAAAAAATAATTTTTTACTGTCGCAAATTTTAATTGCGCCACGGATTGCCTTTTCTATAGTAAATTTTTCAAAAATTAAGTTTTACTGTCGCAAGTTTTAAATACGACAGGGATTGCCTTTTCTATAGTAAATTTTTCAAAAAATAATTTTTTACAGTCGCAAATTTTAATTGCGCCAGGGATTGCCTTTTCTACAGTAAATTTTTCAAAAAATAATTTTTTACTGTCGCAAATTTTAATTGCGCCAGGGATTGCCTTTTCTATAGTAAATTTTTCAAAAATTAATTTTTTACTGTCGCAAATTTTAATTACGCCAGGGATTGCCTTTTCTATAGTAAATTTTTCAAAAAATAATTTTCTACTGTCGCAAATTTTAATTACGCCAGGTATTGCCTTTTCTATAGTAAATTTTTCAAAAAATAATTTTTACTGTCGCAAATTTTAATTGCGCCAGGGATTGCCTTTTCTATAGTAAATTTTTCAAAAAATAATTTTTTATTGTCGAAAATTTTAAATCCGCCAGGGATTGCCTTTTCTATAGTAAATTATTCAAAAAATAATTTTTTACTGTCGCAAATTTTAATTGCGCCAGGGATTGCCTTTTCTATAGTAAATTTTTCAAAAAATATTTTTTTACTGTCGAAAATTTTAAATCCGCCAGGGATTGCCTTTTCTATAGTAAATTTTTCAAAAAATAATTTTTTACTGTCGCAAATTTTAATTGCGGCAGGGATTGCCTTTTCTACAGTAAATTTTTCAAAAAATAATTTTCTACTGTCGAAAATTTTATATCCGCCAGGGATTGCCTTTTCTATAGTAAACTTTTCAAAAAATAATTTTTTACTGTCGCAAATTTTAATTGCGGCAGGGATTGCCTTTTCTACAGTAAATTTTTCAAAAAATAATTTTCTAATGTCGCAAATTTTAATTGCGCCAGGGACTGCCTTTTCTATAGTAAATTTTTCAAAAAATAATTTTTTACTATTGCAAATTTTAATTGCGACAGGGATTGCCTTTTCTATAGCAAATTTTTCAAAAATTAATTTTTTACTGTCGCAAATTTTAAATACGACAGGGATTGCCTTTTCTATAGTAAATTTTTCAAAAAATAATTTTTTACTGTCGAAAATTTTAAATCCGCCAGGGATTGCCTTTTCTATAGTATATTTTTCAAAAAATAATTTTTTACAGTCGCAAATTTTAATTGCGCCAGGGATTGCCTTTTCTACAGTAAATTTTTCAAAAAATAATTTTTTACTGTCGCAAATTTTAATTGCGCCAGGGATTGCCTTTTCTATAGTAAATTTTTCAAAAATTAATTTTTTACTGTCGCAAATTTTAATTACGCCAGGGATTGCCTTTTCTATAGTAAATTTTTCAAAAAATAATTTTCTACTGTCGCAAATTTTAATTACGCCAGGGATTGCCTTTTCTATAGTAAATTTTTCAAAAAATAATTTTTACTGTCGCAAATTTTAATTGCGCCAGGGATTGCCTTTTCTATAGTAAATTTTTCAAAAATTAATTTTTTACTGTCGCAAATTTTAATTACGCCAGGGATTGCCTTTTCTGTAGTAAATTTTTCAAAAAATAATTTTTTACTGTCGAAAATTTTAAATCCGCCAGGGATTGCCTTTTCTATAGTAAATTATTCAAAAAATAATTTTTTACTGTCGCAAATTTTAATTGCGGCAGGGATTGCCTTTCTACAGTAAATTTTTCAAAAAATAATTTTCTACTGTCGCAAATTTTAATTGCGCCAGGGACTGCCTTTTCTATAGTAAATTTTTCAAAAAATAATTTTTTACTATCGCAAATTTTAATTGCGACAGGGATTGCCTTTTCTATAGCAAATTTTTCAAAAATTAATTTTTTACTGTGGCAAATTTTAATTACGCCAGTGATTGCCTTTTCTATAGTAAATTTTTCAAAAAATAATTTTTTACTGTCGAAAATTTTAAATACGCCAGGGATTGCCTTTTCTATAGTAAATTTTTCAAAAAATAATTTTTTACTGTCGAAAATTTTAAATCCGCCAGGGATTGCCTTTTCTATAGTAAATTTTTCAAAACATAATTTTTTACTGTCGCAAATTTTAATTGCGCCAGGGATAGACTTTTCTACTGTCGCAAATTTTAATTGCGCCAGGGATTGCCTTTTCTACAGTAAATTTTTCAAAAAATAATTTTCTACTGCCGCAAATTTTAAATACGCCAGGGATTGCCTTTTCTATAGTAAATTTTTCAAAAAATAATTTTTTACTGTCGAAAATTTTAAATACGCCAGGGATTGCCTTTTCTATAGTAAATTTTTCAAAAAATAATTTTTTACTGTCGAAAATTTTAAATCCGCCAGGGATTGCCTTTTCTATAGTAAATTTTTCAAAAAATAATTTTTTACTGTCGCAAATTTTAATTGCGCCAGGGATTGACTTTTCTACTGTCGCAAATTTTAATTGCGCCAGGGATTGCCTTTTCTATAGTAAATTTTTCAAAAAATAATTTTTTACTGTCGCAAATTTTAATTGCGCCAGGAATTGCCTTTTCTATAGTAAATTTTTCAAAAATTAAGTTTTTACTGTCGCAAATTTTAAATACGACAGGGATTGCCTTTTCTATAGTAAATTTTTCAAAAAATAATTTTTTACTGTCGAAAATTTTAAATCCGCCAGGGATTGCCTTTTCTATAGTATATTTTTCAAAAAATAATTTTTTACAGTCGCAAATTTTAATTGCGCCAGGGATTGCCTTTTCTACAGTAAATTTTTCAAAAAATAATTTTTTACTGTCGCAAATTTTAATTGCGCCAGGGATTGCCTTTTCTGTAGTAAATTTTTCAAAAATTAATTTTTTACTGTCGCAAATTTTAATTACGCCAGGGATTGCCTTTTCTATAGTAAATTTTTCAAAAAATAATTTTCTACTGTCGCAAATTTTAATTACGCCAGGGATTGCCTTTTCTATAGTAAATTTTTCAAAAAATAATTTTTTACTGTCGCAAATTTTAATTGCGCCAGGGATTGCCTTTTCTATAGTAAATTTTTCAAAAATTAATTTTTTATTGTCGCAAATTTTAATTGCGCCAGGGATTGACTTTTCTACTGTCGCAAATTTTAGTTGCGCCAGGGATTGCGTTTTCTATAGTAAATTTTTCAAAAAATAATTTTTTACTGTCGCAAATTTTAATTGCGCCACGGATTGCCTTTTCTATAGTAAATTTTTCAAAAATTAAGTTTTACTGTCGCAAATTTTAAATACGACAGGGATTGCCTTTTCTATAGTAAATTTTTCAAAAAATAATTTTTTACTGTCGAAAATTTTAAATCCGCCAGGGATTGCCTTTTCTATAGTATATTTTTCAAAAAATAATTTTTTACAGTCGCAAATTTTAATTGCGCCAGGGATTGCCTTTTCTACAGTAAATTTTTCAAAAAATAATTTTTTACTGTCGCAAATTTTAATTGCGCCAGGGATTGCCTTTTCTATAGTAAATTTTTCAAAAATTAATTTTTTACTGTCGCAAATTTTAATTACGCCAGGGATTGCCTTTTCTATAGTAAATTTTTCAAAAAATAATTTTCTACTGTCGCAAATTTTAATTACGCCAGGTATTGCCTTTTCTATAGTAAATTTTTCAAAAAATAATTTTTACTGTCGCAAATTTTAATTGCGCCAGGGATTGCCTTTTCTATAGTAAATTTTTCAAAAATTAATTTTTTACTGTCGCAAATTTTAATTACGCCAGGGATTGCCTTTTCTATAGTAAATTTTTCAAAAAATAATTTTCTACTGTCGCAAATTTTAATTGCGCAAGGGATTGCCTTTTCTACAGTAAATTTTTCAAAAAATAATTTTCTACTGTCGCAAATTTTAATTACGCCAGGGATTGCCTTTTCTACAGTAAATTTTTCAAAATTTAATTTTCTACTGTCGCAAATTTTAAATACGCCAGGGATTGCCTCTTCTATAGTAAATTTTTCAAAAATTACTTTTTTACTGTCGCAAATTTTAATAACGCCAGGGATTGCCTTTTCTATAGTAAATTTTTCAAAAAATAATTTTTTACTGTCGCAAGTTTTAATTGCGCCAGGGATTGCCTTTTCTATAGTAAATTTTTCACAAATTAATTTTTTACTGTCGCAAATTTTAAATACGCCAGGGATTGCCTTTTCTACAGTAAATTTTTCAAAAGATAATTTTCTACTGCCGCAAATTTTAAATACGTCAGGGATTGCCTTTTCTATAGTAAATTTTTCAAAAAATAATTTTTTACTGTCGAAAATTTTAAATACGCCAGGGATTGCCTTTTCTATAGTAAATTTTTCAAAAAATAATTTTTTACTGTCGAAAATTTTAAATCCGCCAGGGATTGCCTTTTCTATAGTAAATTTTTCAAAAAATAATTTTTTATTGTCGCAAATTTTAATTGCGCCAGGGATTGACTTTTCTACTGTCGCAAATTTTAGTTGCGCCAGGGATTGCCTTTTCTATAGTAAATTTTTCAAAAAATAATTTTTTACTGTCGCAAATTTTAATTGCGCCACGGATTGCCTTTTCTATAGTAAATTTTTCAAAAATTAAGTTTTACTGTCGCAAATTTTAAATACGACAGGGATTGCCTTTTCTATAGAAAATTTTTCAAAAAATAATTTTTTACTGTCGAAAATTTTAAATCCGCCAGGGATTGCCTTTTCTATAGTATATTTTTCAAAAAATAATTTTTTACAGTCGCAAATTTTAATTGCGCCAGGGATTGCCTTTTCTACAGTAAATTTTTCAAAAAATAAATTTTTACTGTCGCAAATTTTAATTGCGCCAGGGATTGCCTTTTCTATAGTAAATTTTTCAAAAATTAATTTTTTACTGTCGCAAATTTTAATTACGCCAGGGATTGCCTTTTCTATAGTAAATTTTTCAAAAAATAATTTTCTACTGTCGCAAATTTTAATTACGCCAGGTATTGCCTTTTCTATAGTAAATTTTTCAAAAAATAATTTTTACTGTCGCAAATTTTAATTGCGCCAGTGATTGCCTTTTCTATAGTAAATTTTTCAAAAATTAATTTTTTACTGTCGCAAATTTTAATTACGCCAGGGATTGCCTTTTCTATAGTAAATTTTTCAAAAAATAATTTTTTACTGTCGAAAATTTTAAATCCGCCAGGGATTGCCTTTTCTATAGTAAATTATTCAAAAAATAATTTTTTACTGTCGCAAATTTTAATTGCGCCAGGGATTGCCTTTTCTATAGTAAATTTTTCAAAAAATATTTTTTTTACTGTCGAAAATTTTAAATCCGCCAGGGATTGCCTTTTCTATAGTAAATTTTTCAAAAAATAATTTTTTACTGTCGCAAATTTTAATTGCGGCAGGGATTGCCTTTTCTACAGTAAATTTTTCAAAAAATAATTTTCTACTGTCGAAAATTTTATATCCGCCAGGGATTGCCTTTTCTATAGTAAATTTTTCAAAAAATAATTTTTTACTGTCGCAAATTTTAATTGCGGCAGGGATTGCCTTTTCTACAGTAAATTTTTCAAAAAATAATTTTCTACTGTCGCAAATTTTAATTGCGCCAGGGACTGCCTTTTCTATAGTAAATTTTTCAAAAAATAATTTTTTACTATTGCAAATTTTAATTGCGACAGGGATTGCCTTTTCTATAGCAAATTTTTCAAAAATTAATTTTTTACTGTCGCAAATTTTAAATACGACAGGGATTGCCTTTTCTATAGTAAATTTTTCAAAAAATAATTTTTTACTGTCGAAAATTTTAAATCCGCCAGGGATTGCCTTTTCTATAGTATATTTTTCAAAAAATAATTTTTTACAGTCGCAAATTTTAATTGCGCCAGGGATTGCCTTTTCTACAGTAAATTTTTCAAAAAATAATTTTTTACTGTCGCAAATTTTAATTGCGCCAGGGATTGCCTTTTCTATAGTAAATTTTTCAAAAATTAATTTTTTACTGTCGCAAATTTTAATTACGCCAGGGATTGCCTTTTCTATAGTAAATTTTTCAAAAAATAATTTTCTACTGTCGCATATTTTAATTACGCCAGGGATTGCCTTTTCTATAGTAAATTTTTCAAAAAATTATTTTTACTGTCGCAAATTTTAATTGCGCCAGGGATTGCCTTTTCTATAGTAAATTTTTCAAAAATTAATTTTTTACTGTCGCAAATTTTAATTACGCCAGGGATTGCCTTTTCTATAGTAAATTTTTCAAAAAATAATTTTTTACTGTCGAAAATTTTAAATCCGCCAGGGATTGCCTTTTCTATAGTAAATTATTCAAAAAATAATTTTTTACTGTCGCAAATTTTAATTGCGCCAGGGATTGCCTTTTCTATAGTAAATTTTCCAAAAAATATTTTTTTACTGTCGAAAATTTTAAATCCGCCAGGGATTGCCTTTTCTATAGTAAATTTTTCAAAAAATAATTTTTTACTGTCGCAAATTTTAATTGCGGCAGGGATTGCCTTTCTACAGTAAATTTTTCAAAAAATAATTTTCTACTGTCGCAAATTTTAATTGCGCCAGGGACTGCCTTTTCTATAGTAAATTTTTCAAAAAATAATTTTTTACTATCGCAAATTTTAATTGCGACAGGGATTGCCTTTTCTATAGCAAATTTTTCAAAAATTAATTTTTTACTGTGGCAAATTTTAATTACGCCAGTGATTGCCTTTTCTATAGTAAATTTTTCAAAAAATAATTTTTTACTGTCGAAAATTTTAAATACGCCAGGGATTGCCTTTTCTATAGTAAATTTTTCAAAAAATAATTTTTTACTGTCGAAAATTTTAAATCCGCCAGGGATTGCCTTTTCTATAGTAAATTTTTCAAAAAATAATTTTTTACTGTCGCAAATTTTAATTGCGCCAGGGATAGACTTTTCTACTGTCGCAAATTTTAATTGCGCCAGGGATTGCCTTTTCTACAGTAAATTTTTCAAAAAATAATTTTCTACTGCCGCAGATTTTAAATACGCCAGGGATTGCCTTTTCTATAATAAATTTTTCAAAAAATAATTTTTTACTGTCGAAAATTTTAAATACGCCAGGGATTGCCTTTTCTATAGTAAATTTTTTAAAAAATAATTTTTTACTGTCGAAAATTTTAAATCCGCCAGGGATTGCCTTTTCTATAGTAAATTTTTCAAAAAATAATTTTTTACTGTCGCAAATTTTAATTGCGCCAGGGATTGACTTTTCTACTGTCGCAAATTTTAATTGCGCCAGGGATTGCCTTTTCAATAGTAAATTTTTCAAAAAATAATTTTTTACTGTCGCAAATTTTAATTGCGCCAGGGATTGCCTTTTCTATAGTAAATTTTTCAAAAATTAAGTTTTTACTGTCGCAAATTTTAAATACGACAGGGATTGCCTTTTCTATAGTAAATTTTTCAAAAAATAATTTTTTACTGTCGAAAATTTTAAATCCGCCAGGGATTGCCTTTTCTATAGTATATTTTTCAAAAAATAATTTTTTACAGTCGCAAATTTTAATTGCGCCAGGGATTGCCTTTTCTACAGTAAATTTTTCAAAAAATAATTTTTTACTGTCGCAAATTTTAATTGCGCCAGGGATTGCCTTTTCTGTAGTAAATTTTTCAAAAATTAATTTTTTACTGTCGCAAATTTTAATTACGCCAGGGATTGCCTTTTCTATAGTAAATTTTTCAAAAAATAATTTTCTACTGTCGCAAATTTTAATTACGCCAGGGATTGCCTTTTCTATAGTAAATTTTTCAAAAAATAATTTTTTACTGTCGCAAATTTTAATTGCGCCAGGGATTGCCTTTTCTATAGTAAATTTTTCAAAAATTAATTTTTTATTGTCGCAAATTTTAATTACGCCAGGGATTGCCTTTTCTATAGTAAATTTTTCAAAAAATTATTTTTTACTGTCGAAAATTTTAAATCCGCCAGGGATTGCCTTTTCTATAGTAAATTATTCAAAAAATAATTTTTTAATGTCGCAAATTTTAATTGCGCCAGGGATTGCCTTTTCTATAGTAAATTTTTCAAAAAATATTTTTTTACTGTCGAAAATTTTAAATCCGCCAGGGTTTGCCTTTTCTATTGTAAATTTTTCAAAAAATAATTTTTTACTGTCGCAAATTTTAATTGCGGCAGGGATTGCCTTTTCTACAGTAAATTTTTCAAAAAATAATTTTCTACTGTCGCAAATTTTAATTGCGCCAGGGACTGCCTTTTCTATAGTAAATTTTTCAAAAAATAATTGTTTACTGTCGCAAATTTTAATTGCGACAGGGATTGCCTTTTCTATAGTAAATTTTTCAAAAATTAATTTTTTACTGTGGCAAATTTTAATTACGCCAGTGATTGCCTTTTCTATAGTAAATTTTTCAAAAAATAATTTTTTACTGTCGAAAATTTTCAATCCGCCAGGGATTGCCTTTTCTACAGTAAATTATTCAAAAAATAATTTTTTACTGTCGCAAATTTTAAATACGCCAGGGATTGCCTTTTCTATAGTAAACATTTCAAAAAATAATTTTTTACTGTCGCAAATTTTAATTACGCCAGGGATTGCCTTTTCTATAGTAAATTTTTCAAAAAATAATTTTGTACTGTCGCAAATTTTAATTGCGCCAGGGATTGCCTTTTCTACAGTAAATTTTTCAAAAAATAATTTTCTACTGTCGCAAATTTTAATTACGCCAAGGATTGCCTTTTCTATAGTAAATTTTTCACAAATTAATTTTTTGCTGTCGCAAATTTTAATTGCGCCAGGGATTGCCTTTTCTATAGTAAATTTTTCAAAAAATAATTTTTTATTGTCGCAAATTTTAAATATGCCAGGGATTGCCGTTTCTATAGTAAATTTTTTACTGTCGCAAATTTTAGTTACGCCAGGGATTGCCTTTTCTATAGTAAATTTTTCAAAAAATAATTATTTACTGTCGCAAGTTTTAATTGCGCCAGGGATTGCCTTTTCTATAGTAAATTTTTCACAAATTAATTTTTTACTGTCGCAAATTTTAATTACGCCAGGGATTGCCTTTTCTATAGTAAATTTTTCAAAAAATAATTTTCTACTGTCGCAAATTTTAATTGCGCCAGGGATTGCCTTTTCTACAGTAAATTTTTCAAAAAATAATTTTCTACTGTCGCAAATTTTAATTACGCCAGAGATTGCCTTTTCTACAGTAAATTTTTCAAAAAATAATTTTTTACTGTCGCAAATTTTAATTACGCATGGGATTGCATTTTCTATAGTAAATTTTTCAAAATTTAATTTTCTACTGTCGCAAATTTTAAATACGCCAGGGATTGCCTTTTCTATAGTAAATTTTTCACAAATTAATTTTTTACTGTCGCAAATTTTAATTACGCCAGGGATTGCCTTTCCTATAGTAAATTTTTCAAAAATTAATTTTTTACTGTCGCAAATTTTAATTGCGCCAGGGATTGCCTTTTCTACAGTAAATTTTTCAAAAAATAATTTTTTACTGCCGCAAATTTTAAATACGCCAGGTATTGCCTCTTCTATAGTAAATTTTTCAAAAATTTATTTTTTACTGTCGCAAATTTTAATTACGCCAGGGATTGCCTTTTCTATAGTAAATTTTTCAAAAATTAATTTTTTACTGTCGCAAATTTTAATTACGCCAGGGATTGCCTTTTCTATAGTAAATTTTTCAAAAAATAATTTTTTACTGTCGCAAATTTTAATTGCGCCAGGGATTGCGTTTTCTACAGTAAATTATTCAAAAAATAATTTTCTACTGTCGCAAATTTTAATTGCGCCAGGGATTGCCTTTTCTACAAAAAATAATTTTTTACTGTCGAAAATTTTAAATACGCCAGGGATTGCCTTTTCTATAGTAAATTTTTCAAAAAATAATTTTTACTGTCGAAAATTTTAAATCCGCCAGGGATTGCCTTTTCTATAGTAAATTTCTCAAAAAATAATTTTTTACTGACGCAAATTTTAATTGCGCCAGGGATTGACTTTTCTACTGTCGCAAATTTTAATTGCGCCAGGGATTGCCTTTTCTATAGTAAATTTTTCAAAAAATAATTTTTTACTGTCGCAAATTTTAATTGCGCCAGGGATTGCCTTTTCTATAGTAAATTTTTCAAAAATTAAGTTTTTACTGTCGCAAATTTTAAATACGACAGGGATTGCCTTTTCTATAGTAAATTTTTCAAAAAATAATTTTTTACTGTCGAAAATTTTAAATCCGCCAGGGATTGCCTTTTCTATAGTATATTTTTCAAAACATAATTTTTTACAGTCGCAAATTTTAATTGCGCCAGGGATTGCCTTTTCTACAGTAAATTTTTCAAAAAATAATTTTTTACTGTCGCAAATTTTAATTGCGCCAGGGATTGCCTTTTCTATAGTAAATTTTTCAAAAATTAATTTTTTACTGTCGCAAATTTTAATTACGCCAGGGATTGCCTTTTCTATAGTAAATTTTTCAAAAAATAATTTTCTACTGTCGCAAATTTTAATTACGCCAGGGATTGCCTTTTCTATAGTAAATTTTTCAAAAAATAATTTTTTACTGTCGCAAATTTTAATTGCGCCAGGGATTGCCTTTTCTATAGTAAATTTTTCAAAAATTAATTTTTTACTGTCGCAAATTTTAATTACGCCAGGGATTGCCTTTTCTATAGTAAATTTTTCAAAAAATAATTTTTTACTGTCGAAAATTTTAAATCCGCCAGGGATTGCCTTTTCTATAGTAAATTATTCAAAAAATAATTTTTTACTGTCGCAAATTTTAATTGCGCCAGGGATTGCCTATTCTATAGTAAATTTTTCAAAAAAAATTTTTTTACTGTCGAAAATTTTAAATCCGCCAGGGATTGCCTTTTCTATAGTAAATTATTCAAAAATAATTTTTTACTGTCGCAAATTATAAATACGCCAGGGATTGCCTATTCTATAGTAAATTTTTCAATAAATAATTTTTTACTGTCGCAAATTTTAATTACGCCAGGGATTGCCTTTTCTATAGTAAATTTTTCAAAGAATAATTTTTTTACTGTCGCAAATTTTAATTGCGCCAGGGTTTGCCTTTTCTACAGTAAATTTTTCAAAAAATAATTTTCTACTGTCGCAAATTTTAATTACGCCAAGGATTGCCTTTTCTACAGTAAATTTTTCACAAATTAATTTTTTGCTGTCGCAAATTTTAATTACGCCAGGGATTGCCTTTTCTATAGTAAATTTTTCAAAATATAATTTTCTACTGTCGCAAATTTTAATTACGCCAGGGATTGGCTTTTCTATAGTAAATTTTTCAAAATTTAATTTTCTACTGTCGCAAATTTTAATTGCGCCAGGGATTGCGTTTTCTACAGTAAATTATTCAAAAAATAATTTTCTACTGTCGCAAATTTTATATGCGCCAGGGATTGCCTTTTCTACAGTAAATTTTTCAAAAAATAATTTTCTACTGTCGCAAAATTTAAATACGCCAGGGATTGCCTCTTCTATAGTAAATCTTGCAAAAATTTATTTTTTACTGTCGCAAATTTTAATTACGCCAGGGATTGCCTTTTCTATAGTAAATTATTCAAAAAATAATTTTTTACTGTCGCAAGTTTTAATTGCGCCAGGGATTGCCTTTTCTATAGTAAATTTTTCACAAATTAATTTTTTACTGCCGCAAATTTTAATTACGCCAGGGATTGCCTTTTCTATAGTAAATTTTTCAAAAAATAATTTTCTATTGTCGCAAATTTTAATTGCGCCAGGGATTGCCTTTTCTACAGTAAATTTTTCAAAAAATAATTTTCTACTGTCGCAAATTTTAATTACGCCAGATATTGCCTTTTCTACAGTAAATTTTTCAAAAAATAATTTTCTACTGTCGCAAATTTTAATTACGCATGGGATTGCATTTTCTATAGTAAATTTTTCAAAATTTAATGTTCTACTGTCGCAAATTTTAAATACGCCAGGGATTGCCTTTTCTATAGTAATTTTTTTAAAAAATAATTTTTTACTGTCGCAAATTTTAAATACGTCAGGGATTGCCTTTTCTATAGTAAATTTTTCAAAAATAATTTTTTACTGTCGCAAATTTTAATTACGCCAGGGATTGCCTTTTCTATAGTAAATTTTTCAAAAAATAATTTTTTACTGTCGCAAGTTTTAATTGCGCCAGGGATTGCCTTTTCTATAGTAAATTTTTCAAAATTTAATATTTTACTGTCGCAAATTTTAAATACGCCAGGGATTGACTTTTCTATAGTAAATTTTTCAAAAAATAATTTTCTACTGTCGCAAATTTTAAATACGCCAGGGTTTGCCTTTTCTATAGTAAATTTTCAAAAAATAATTTTTTACTGTCGCAAGTTTTAATTGCGCCAGGGATTGCCTTTTATATAGTAAATTTTTCACAAATTAATTTTTTACTGTCGCAAGTTTTAATTGCGCTAGGGATTGCTTTTCTATAGTAAATTTTTCAAAAATAATTTTTTACTGTCGCAAATTTTAATTACGCCAGGGATTGCCTTTTCTATAGTAAATTTTTCAAAAAATAATTTTTTACTGTCGCAAGTTTTAATTGCGCCAGGGATTGCCTTTTCTATAGTAAATTTTTCAAAATTTAATATTTTACTGTCGCAAATTTTAAATACGCCAGGGATTGCCTTTTCTACAGTAAATTTAAAAAAAAATAATTTTCTACTGTCGCAAATTTTAATTGCGCCAGGGATTGCCTTTTCTACGGTAAATTTTTCAAAAAATAATTTCCTACTGTCGCAAATTTTAATTACGCCAGGGATTGCCTTTTCTATAGTAAATTTTTCAAAATTTAATTTTCTACTGTCGCAAATTTTAAATACGCCAGGGATTGCCTCTTCTATAGTAAATTTTTCAAAAATTAATTTTTTACTGTCGCAAATTTTAATTACGCCAGGGATTGCCTTTTCTATAGTAAATTTTTCAAAAAATAATTTTTTACTGTCGGAAGTTTTAATTGCGCCAGGGATTGCCTTTTCTATAGTAAATTTTTCACAAATTAATTTTTTACTGTCGCAAATTTTAAATACGTCAGGGATTGCCTTTTCTATAGTAAATTTTTCAAAAATAATTTTTTACTGTCGCAAATTTTAATTACGCCAGGGATTGCCTTTTCTATAGTAAATTTTTCAAAAAATAATTTTTTACTGTCGCAAGTTTTAATTGCGCCAGGGATTGCCTTTTCTATAGTAAATTTTTCAAAATTTAATATTTTACTGTCGCAAATTTTAAATACGCCAGGGATTGACTTTTCTATAGTAAATTTTTCAAAAAATAATTTTCTACTGTCGCAAATTTTAAATACGCCAGGGTTTGCCTTTTATATAGTAAATTTTTCACAAATTAATTTTTTACTGTCGCAAGTTTTAATTGCGCCAGGGATTGCCTTTTCTATAGTAAATTTTTCACAAATTAATTTTTTACTGTCGCAAATTTTAAATACGCCAGGGATTGCCTTTTCTACAGTAAATTTTTCAAAAAATTATTTTTTACTGTCGCAAATTTTAAATACGCCAGGGATTGCCTTTTCTATAGTAAATTTTTCAAAAAATAATTTTTTACTGTCGAAAATTTTAAATACGCCAGGCATTGCATTTTCTATAGTTAATTTTTCAAAAAATAATTTTTTACTGTCGAAAATTTTAAATCCGCCAGGGATTGCCTTTTCTATAGTAAATTTTTCAAAAAATTATTTTTTACTGTCGCAAATTTTAATTGCGCCAGGGATTGCCTTTCCTACAGTAAATTTTTAAAAAAAGGTTTTCTACTGTCGCAAATTTTAATTGCGCCAGGGATTGCCTTTTATATAGTAAATTTTTCACAAATTAATTTTTTACTGTCGCAAGTTTTAATTGCGCCAGGGATTGCTTTTCTATAGTAAATTTTTCAAAAATAATTTTTTACTGTCGCAAATTTTAATTACGCCAGGGATTGCCTTTTCTATAGTAAATTTTTCAAAAAATAATTTTTTACTGTCGCAAGTTTTAATTGCGCCAGGGATTGCCTTTTCTATAGTAAATTTTTCAAAATTTAATATTTTACTGTCGCAAATTTTAAATACGCCAGGGATTGCCTTTTCTACAGTAAATTTAAAAAAAAATAATTTTCTACTGTCGCAAATTTTAATTGCGCCAGGAATTGCCTTTTCTACGGTAAATTTTTCAAAAAATAATTTCCTACTGTCGCAAATTTTAATTACGCCAGGGATTGCCTTTTCTATAGTAAATTTTTCAAAATTTAATTTTCTACTGTCGCAAATTTTAAATACGCCAGGGATTGCCTCTTCTATAGTAAATTTTTCAAAAATTAATTTTTTACTGTCGCAAATTTTAATTACGCCAGGGATTGCCTTTTCTATAGTAAATTTTTCAAAAAATAATTTTTTACTGTCGGAAGTTTTAATTGCGCCAGGGATTGCCTTTTCTATAGTAAATTTTTCACAAATTAATTTTTTACTGTCGCAAATTTTAAATACGTCAGGGATTGCCTTTTCTATAGTAAATTTTTCAAAAATAATTTTTTACTGTCGCAAATTTTAATTACGCCAGGGATTGCCTTTTCTATAGTAAATTTTTCAAAAAATAATTTTTTACTGTCGCAAGTTTTAATTGCGCCAGGGATTGCCTTTTCTATAGTAAATTTTTCAAAATTTAATATTTTACTGTCGCAAATTTTAAATACGCCAGGGATTGACTTTTCTATAGTAAATTTTTCAAAAATAATTTTCTACTGTCGCAAATTTAAATACGCCAGGGTTTGCCTTTTCTATAGTAAATTTTCAAAAAATAATTTTTTACTGTCGCAAGTTTTAATTGCGCCAGGGATTGCCTTTTATATAGTAAATTTTTCACAAATTAATTTTTTACTGTCGCAAGTTTTAATTGCGCCAGGGATTGCTTTTCTATAGTAAATTTTTCAAAAATAATTTTTTACTGTCGCAAATTTTAATTACGCCAGCGATTGCCTTTTCTATAGTAAATTTTTCAAAAAATAATTTTTTACTGTCGCAAGTTTTAATTGCGCCAGGGATTGCCTTTTCTATAGTAAATTTTTCAAAATTTAATATTTTACTGTCGCAAATTTTAAATACGCCAGGGATTGCCTTTTCTACAGTAAATTAAAAAAAAAATAGTTTTCTACTGTCGCAAATTTTAATTGCGCCAGGGATTGCCTTTTCTACGGTAAATTTTTCAAAAAATAATTTCCTACTGTCGCAAATTTTAATTACGCCAGGGATTGCCTTTTCTATAGTAAATTTTTCAAATTTAATTTCTACTGTCGCAAATTTTAAATACGCCAGGGATTGCCTCTTCTATAGTAAATTTTTCAAAAATTAATTTTTTACTGTCGCAAATTTAATTACGCCAGGGATTGCCTTTTCTATAGTAAATTTTTCAAAAAATAATTTTTTACTGTCGGAAGTTTTAATTGCGCCAGGGATTGCCTTTTCTATAGTAAATTTTTCACAAATTAATTTTTTACTGTCGCAAATTTTAAATACGCCAGGGATTGCCTTTTCTACAGTAAATTTTTCAAAAAATTATTTTTTACTGTCGCAAATTTTAAATACGCCAGGGATTGCCTTTTCTATAGTAAATTTTTCAAAAAATAATTTTTTACTGTCGAAAATTTTAAATACGCCAGGCATTGCATTTTCTATAGTTAATTTTTCAAAAATAATTTTTTACTGTCGAAAATTTTAAATCCGCCAGGGATTGCCTTTTCTATAGTAAATTTTTCAAAAAATTATTTTTTACTGTCGCAAATTTTAATTGCGCCAGGGATTGCCTTTCCTACAGTAAATTTTTAAAAAAAAGATTTTCTACTGTCGCAAATTTTAATTGCGCCAGGGATTGCCTTTTTCTATAGTGAATTTTTCAAAAAATAATTTTTTACTGTCGCAAATTTTAATTGCGCCAGGGATTGCCTTTTCTATAGTAAATTTTTCAAAAATTAATTTGTTACTGTCGCAAATTTTAAATACGCCAGGGATTGCATTTTCTATAGTAAATTTTTCAAAAAATAATTTTTTACTGTCGAAAATTTGAAATCCGCCGGGGATTGCCTTTTCTATAGTAATTTTTTAAAAAAATAATTTTTTACTGTCGCAAATTTAATTGCGCCAGGGATTGCCTTTTCTACAGTAAATTTTCAAAAATTAATTTTTTACTTTCGCAAATTTTAATTACGCCAGGGATTGCCTTTTCTATAGTAAATTTTTCAAAAAATAATTTTCTAATGTCGCAAATTTTAATTGCGCCAGGGAATGCCTTTTCTATAGTAAATTTTTCAAAAATTAATTTTTTACTGTCGCAAATTTTAATTACGCCAGGGATTGCCTTTTCTATAGTAAAATTTTCAAAAAATAATTTTTTACTGTCGCAAATTTTAATTGCGCCAGGGATTGCCTAAAAATAATTTTCTACTATCGCAAATTTTAATTGCGCCAGGGATTGCATTTTCTATAGTAAATTTTTCAAAAAATAATTTTTTACTGTCGCAAATTTTAATTGCGCCAGGGATTGCCTTTTCTATAGTAAATTTTTCAAAAATTAATTTTTTACTGTCACAAATTTTAATTACGCCAGGGATAGCCTTTTCTATAGTAAATTTTTCAAAAAATAATTTTTTACTGTCGAAAATTTTAAATCCGCCGGGGATTGCCTTTTCTATAGTAAATTATTCAAAAAATAATTTTTTACTGTCGCAAATTTTAAATACGCCAGGGATTGCCTTTTCTATAGTAAATTTTTCAAAAAATAATTTTTTACTGTCGCAAATTTTAATTACGCCAGGGTTTGCCTTTTCTATAGTAAATTTTCCAAAAAATAATTTTTTACTGTCGCAAATTTTAAATGCGCCAGGGATTGCCTTTTCTACAGTAAATTTTTCAAAAAATGATTTTTTAATGTCGCAAATTTTAATTACGCCAGGAATTGCTTTTTCTATAGTAAATTTTTCAAAAAATAATTTTTTACTGTCGCAAATTTTAATTGCGCCAGGGATTGCCTTTTCTACACTAAATTTTTCAAAAAATAATTTTCTACTGTCGCAAATTTTAATTACGCCAGGGATTGCCTTTTCTATAGTAAATTTTTCAAAAATTAATTTTTTACTATCGCAAATTTTAATTGCGCCAGGGATTGCCATTTCTTCAGTAAATGTTTCAAAAAATAATTTTTTACTGTCGCAAATTTTAAATACGCCAGGGATTGCCCATTCTATAGTAAATTTTTCAAAAATTAATTTTTTACTGTCGCAAATTTTAATTACGCCAGGGATTGCCTTTTCTATAGTAAATTTTTCAAAAAATAATTTTTTACTGTCGCAAGTTTTAATTGCGCCAGGGATTGCCTTTTGTACAGTAAATTTTTCAAAATTTAATTTTCTACTGTCGCAAATTTTAAATACGCCAAGGATTGCCTTTTCTACACTAAATTTTTCAAAAAATAATTTTCTACTGTCGCAAATTTTAATTACGCCAGGGATTGCCTTTTCTATAGTAAATTTTTCAAAAATTAATTTTTTACTATCGCAAATTTTAATTGCGCCAGGGATTGCCTTTTCTATAGTAAATTTTTCACAAATTAATTTTTTACTGTCGCAAATTTTAATTACGCCAGGGATTGCCTTTTCTATAGTAAATTTTTCAAAAAATAATTTTCTACTGTCGCAAATTTTAATTGCGCCAGGGATTGCCTTTTCTACAGTAAATTTATCAAAAAATAATTTTCTACTGTCGCAAATTTTAATTACGCCAGGGATTGCCTTTTCTATAGTAAATTTTTCAAAATTTAATTTTCTACTGTCGCAAATTTTAAATACGCCAGGGATTGCCTCTTCTATAGTAAATTTTTCAAAAATTAATTTTTTACTGTCGCAAATTTTAATTACGCCAGGGATTGCCTTTTCTATAGTAAATTTTTCAAAAAATAATTTTTTACTGTCGCAAATTTTAATTGCGCCAGGGATTGCCTTTTGTACAGTAAATTTTTCAAAAAATAATTTTCTACTGTCGCAAATTTTAATTACGTCAGGGATTGCCTTTTCTATAGTAAATTTTTCAAAATTTAATTTTCTACTGTCGCAAATTTTAAATACGCCAGGGATTGCCTCTTCTATAGTAAATTTTTCAAAAATTAATTTTTTATTGTTGCAAATTTTAATTACGCCAGGGATTGCCTTTTCTATAGTAAATTTTTCAAAAAATAATTTTTTACTGTCGCAAATTTTAATTGCGCCAGGGACTGCCTTTTGTACAGTAAATTTTTCAAAAAATAATTTTCTACTGTCGCAAATTTTAATTACGCCAGGGATTGCCATTTCTATAGTAAATTTTTCAAAATTTAATTTTCTCATGTCGCAAATTTTAATTGCGCCAGGGATTGCCTTTTCTACAGTAAATTATTCAAAAAATAATTTTCTACTGTCGCAAATTTTAATTGCGCCAGGGATTGCCTTTTCTACAGTATATTTTCCAAAAAAAATAATTTTGTACTGTCGCAAATTTTAATTGCACCATGGATTGCCTTTTCTACAGTAAATTTTTCAAAAAATAATTTTCTACTGTCGCAAATTTTAATTACGCCAGGGATTGCCTTTTCTATAGTAAATTTTTCAAAATTTAATTTTCTACTGTCGCAAATTTTAAATACGCCAGGGATTGCCTTTTCTATAGTAAATTTTTCAAAAATTAATTTTTTACTGTCGCAAATTTTAATTACGCCAGGGATTGCCTATTCTATAGTAAATTTTTCAAAAAATAATTTTTTACTGTCGCAAATTTTAATTGCGCCAGGGATTTCCTTTTCTACAGTAAATTTTTCAAAAAATAATTTTCTACTATCGCAAATTTTAATTGCGCCAGGGATTGCATTTTCTATAGTAAATTTTTCAAAAAATAATTTTTTACTGTCGCAAATTTTAATTGCGCCAGGGATTGCCTTTTCTATAGTAAATTTTTCAAGAATTAATTTTTTACTGTCGCAAATTTTAATTACGCCAGGGATAGCCTTTTCTATAGTAAATTTTTCAAAAAATAATTTTTTACTGTCGAAAATTTTAAATCCGCCGGGGATTGCCTTTTCTATAGTAAATTATTCAAAAAATAATTTTTTACTGTCGCAAATTTTAAATACGCCAGGGATTGCCTATTCTATAGTAAATTTTTCAAAAATAATTTTTTACTGTCGCAAATTTTAATTGCGCCAGGGATTTCCTTTTCTACAGTAAATTTATCAAAAAATAATTTTCTACTGTCGCAAATTTTAATTACCCCAGGGATTGCCTTTTCTATAGTAAATTTTTCAAAATTTAATTTTCTACTGTCGCAAATTTTAAATACGCCAGGGATTGCCTCTTCTATAGTAAATTTTTCAAAAATTAATTTTTTACTGTCGCAAATTTTAATTACGCCAGGGATTGCCTTTTCTATAGTAAATTTTTCAAAAAATAATTTTTTACTGTCGCAAATTTTAATTGCGCCAGGGATTGCCTTTTGTACAGTAAATTTTTCAAAAAATAATTTTCTACTGTCGCAAATTTTAATTACGCCAAGGATTGCCTTTTCTATAGTAAATTTTTCAAAATTTAATTTTCTACTGTCGCAAATTTTAAATACGCCAGGGATTGCCTATTCTATAGTAAATTTTTCAAAAATTAATTTTTTATTGTCGCAAATTTTAATTACGCCAGGGATTGCCTTTTCTATAGTAAATTTTTCAAAAAATAATTTTTTACTGTCGCAAATTTTAATTGCGCCAGGGACTGCCTTTTGTACAGTAAATTTTTCAAAAAATAATTTTCTACTGTCGCAAATTTTAATTACGCCAGGGATTGCCATTTCTATAGTAAATTTTTCAAAATTTAATTTTCTAATGTCGCAAATTTTAATTGCGCCAGGGATTGCCTTTTCTACAGTAAATTATTCAAAAAATAATTTTCTACTGTCGCAAATTTTAATTGCGCCAGGGATTGCCTTTTCTACAGTATATTTTCCAAAAAAAATAATTTTGTACTGTCGCAAATTTTAATTGCACCATGGATTGCCTTTTCTACAGTAAATTTTTCAAAAAATAATTTTCTACTGTCGCAAATTTTAATTACGCCAGGGATTGCCTTTTCTATAGTAAATTTTTCAAAATTTAATTTTCTACTGTCGCAAATTTTAAATACGCCAGGGATTGCCTTTTCTATAGTAAATTTTTCAAAAATTAATTTTTTACTGTCGCAAATTTTAATTACGCCAGGGATTGCCTATTCTATAGTAAATTTTTCAAAAAATAATTTTTTACTGTCGCAAATTTTAATTGCGCCAGGGATTTCCTTTTCTACAGTAAATTTTTCAAAAAATAATTTTCTACTATCGCAAATTTTAATTGCGCCAGGGATTGCATTTTCTATAGTAAATTTTTCAAAAAATAATTTTTTACTGTCGCAAATTTTAATTGCGCCAGGGATTGCCTTTTCTATAGTAAATTTTTCAAGAATTAATTTTTTACTGTCGCAAATTTTAATTACGCCATGGATAGCCTTTTCTATAGTAAATTTTTCAAAAAATAATTTTTTACTGTCGAAAATTTTAAATCCGCCGGGGATTGCCTTTTCTATAGTAAATTATTCAAAAAATAATTTTTTACTGTCGCAAATTTTAAATACGCCAGGGATTGCCTTTTCTATAGTAAATTTTTCAAAAAATAATTTTTTACTGTCGCAAATTTTAATTACGCCAGGGTTTGCCTTTTCTATAGTAAATTTTTCAAAAAATAATTTTTTTCTGTCGCAAATTTTAAATGCGCCAGGGATTGCCTTTTCTACAGTAAATTTTCAAAAAATGATTTTTTAATGTCGCAAATTTTAATTACGCCAGGAATTGCTTTTTCTATAGTAAATTTTTCAAAAAATAATTTTTTACTGTCGCAAATTTTAATTGCGCCAGGGATTGCCTTTTCTACACTAAATTTTTCAAAAAATAATTTTCTACTGTCGCAAATTTTAATTACGCCAGGGATTGCCTTTTCTATAGTAAATTTTTCAAAAATTAATTTTTTACTATCGCAAATTTTAATTGCGCCAGGGATTGCCTTTTCTACAGTAAATGTTTCAAAAAATAATTTTTTACTGTCGCAAATTTTAAATACGACAGGGATTGCCCCTTCTATAGTAAATTTTTCAAAAATTAATTTTTTACTGTCGCAAATTTTAATTACGCCAGGGTTTGCCTTTTCTATAGTAAATTTTTCAAAAAATAATTTTTTACTGTCGCAAGTTTTAATTGCGCCAGGGATTGCCTTTTGTACAGTAAATTTTTCAAAATTTAATCTTCTACTGTCGCAAATTTTAAATACGCCAGGGATTGCCTTTTCTACACTAAATTTTTCAAAAAATAATTTTCTACTGTCGCAAATTTTAATTACGCCAGGGATTGCCTTTTCTATAGTAAATTTTTCAAAAATTAATTTTTTACTATCGCAAATTTTAATTGCGCCAGGGATTGCCTTTTCTATAGTAAATTTTTCACAAATTAATTTTTTACTGTCGCAAATTTTAATTACGCCAGGGATTGCCTTTTCTATAGTAAATTTTTCAAAAAATAATTTTCTACTGTCGCAAATTTTAATTGCGCCAGGGATTGCCTTTTCTACAGTAAATTTATCAAAAAATAATTTTCTACTGTCGCAAATTTTAATTACGCCAGGGATTGCCTTTTCTATAGTAAATTTTTCAAAATTTAATTTTCTACTGTCGCAAATTTTAAATACGCCAGGGATTGCCTCTTCTATAGTAAATTTTTCAAAAATTAATTTTTTACTGTCGCAAATTTTAATTACGCCAGGGATTGCCTTTTCTATAGTAAATTTTTCAAAAAATAATTTTTCACTGTCGCAAATTTTAATTGCGCCAGGGATTGCCTTTTGTACAGTAAATTTTTCAAAAAATTTTTCTACTGTCGCAAATTTTAATTACGCCAGGGATTGCCTTTTCTATAGTAAATTTTTCAAAATTTAATTTTCTACTGTCGCAAATTTTAAATACGCCAGGGATTGCCTCTTCTATAGTAAATTTTTCAAAAATTAATTTTTTATTGTCGCAAATTTTAATTACGCCAGGGATTGCCTATTCTATAGTAAATTTTTCAAAAAATAATTTTTTACTGTCGCAAATTTTAATTGCGCCAGGGACTGCCTTTTGTACAGTAAATTTTTCAAAAAATAATTTTCTACTGTCGCAAATTTTAATTACGCCAGGGATTGCCATTTCTATAGTAAATTTTTCAAAATTTAATTTTCTAATGTCGCAAATTTTAATTGCGCCAGGGATTGCCTTTTCTACAGTAAATTATTCAAAAAATAATTTTCTAATGTCGCAAATTTTAATTGCGCCAGGGATTGCCTTTTCTACAGTATATTTTCCAAAAAAAATAATTTTCTACTGTCGCAAATTTTAATTGCACCATGGATTGCCTTTTCTACAGTAAATTTTTCAAAAAATAATTTTCTACTGTCGCAAATTTTAATTACGCCAGGGATTGCCTTTTCTATAGTAAATTTTTCAAAATTTAATTTTCTACTGTCGCAAATTTTAAATACGCCAGGGATTGCCTCTTCTATAGTAAATTTTTCAAAAATTAATTTTTTACTGTCGCAAATTTTAATTACGCCAGGAATTGCTTTTTTTTATAGTAAATTTTTCAAAAAATAATTTTTTACTGTCGCAAGTTTTAATTGCGCCAGGGATTGCCTTTTCTATAGTAAATTTTTCACAAATTAATTTTTTACTGTCGCAAATTTTAAATACGCCAGGGATTGCCTTTTCTACAGTAAATTTTTCAAAAAATAATTTTCTACTGTCGCAAATATTAAATACGCCAGGGATTGCCTTTTCTATAGTAAATTTTTCACAAAATAATTTTATACTGTCGAAAATTTTAAATAAGCCAGGGATTGCCTTTTATATAGTAAATGTTTCAAAAAATAATTTTTTGCTGTCGAAAATTTTAATTGCGCCAGGGATTGCCTTTTCTACAGTAAATTTTTCAAAAAATAATTTTCTACTGTCGCAAATTTTAATTGCGCCAGGGATTGCCATTTCTACAGTAAATTTTTCAAAAAATAATTTTCTACTGACGCAAATTTTAATTACGCCAGGGATTGCCTTTTCTACAGTAAATTTTTCAACATTTAATTTTCTACTGCCGCAAATTTTAAATACGCCAGGTATTGCCTTTTCTATATTAAATTTTTCAAAAAATAATTTTTTACTGTCGCAAGTTTTAATTGCGCCAGGGATTGCCTTTTCTATAGTAAATTTTTCACAAATTAATTTTTTACTGTCGCAAATTTTAAATACGCCAGGGATTGCCTTTTCTACAGTAAATTTTTCAAAAAATAATTTTCTACTGTCGCAAATTTTAATTGCGCCAGGGATTGCCTTTTCTATAGTAAATTTTTCAAAAAATAATTTTTTACTGTCGCAAATTTTAATTGCGCCACTTTCCTATAGTAAATTTTTCACAAATTAATTTTTTACTGTCGCAAATTTTAAATACGCCAGGGATTGCCTTTTCTACAGTAAATTTTTCAAAAAATAATTTTCTACTGTCGCAAATATTAAATACGCCAGGGATTGCCTTTTCTATAGTAAATTTTTCAAAAAATAATTTTTTACTGTCGAAAATTTTAAATAAGCCAGGGATTGCCTTTTATATAGTAAATTTTTCAAAAATTAATTTTTTACTGTCGCAATTTTAATTACGCCAGGGATTGCCTTTTCTATAGTAAATTTTTCAAAAAATAATTTTTTACTGTCGCAAATTTTAATTGCGCCAGGGATTGCCTTTTCTACAGTAAATTTTTCAAAAAATAATTTTCTACTATCGCAAATTTTAATTGCGCCAGGGATTGCATTTTCTATAGTAAATTTTTCAAAAATTAATTTTTTACTGTCGCAAATTTTAATTACGCCAGGGATTGCCTTTTCTATAGTAAATTTTTCAAAAAAATAATTTTTTACTGTCGAAGATTTTAAATCCGCCGGGGATTGAATTTCTATAGTAAATTATTCAAAAAATAATTTTTTACTGTCGCAAATTTTAAATACGCCAGGGATTGCCTTTTCTATAGTAGATTTTTCAAAAAATAATTTTTTACTGTCGCAAATTTTAATTACGCCAGGGTTTGCCTTTTCTATAGTAAATTTTTCAAAAATAATTTTTTACTGTCGCAAATTTTAAATGCGCCAGGGATTGCCTTTTCTACAGTAAATTTTTCAAAAAATAATTTTTTAATGTCGCAAATTTTAATTACGCCAGGGATTGCTTTTTCTATAGTAAATTTATAAAAAAATAATTTTTTACTGTCGCAAATTTTAATTGCGCCAGGGATTGCCTTTTCTACACTAAATTTTTCAAAAAATAATTTTCTACTGTCGCAAATATTATAATTACGCCAGGGATTGCCTTTTCTATAGCAAATTTTTCAAAAATTAATTTTTTACTGTCGCAAATTTTAATTGCGCCAGGGATTGCCTTTTCTACAGTAAATGTTTCAAAAAATAATTTTTTACTGTCGCAAATTTTAAATACGCCAGGGATTGCCTCTTCTATAGTAAATTTTTCAAAAATTAATTTTTTACTGTCGCAAATTTTAATTACGCCAGGGATTGCCTTTTCTATAGTAAATTTTTCAAAAAATAATTTTTTACTGTCGCAAGTTTTAATTGCGCCAGGGATTGCCTTTTCTATAGTAAATTTTTCACAAATTAATTTTTTACTGTCGCAAATTTTAATTACGCCAGGGATTGCCTTTTCTATAGTAAATTTTTCAAAAAATTATTTTCTACTGTCGCAAATTTTAATTTCGCCAGGGATTGCCTTTTCTAGAGTAAATTTTCAAAAAATAATTTTCTACTGTCGCAAATTTTAATTACGCCAGGGATTGCCTTTTCTATAGTAAATTTTTCACAATTTAATTTTCTACTGTCGCAAATTTTAAATACGCCAGGGATTGCCTCTTCTATAGTAAATTTTTCAAAAATTAATTTTTTACTGTCGCAAATTTTAATTACGCCAGGGATTGCCTTTTCTATAGTAAATTTTTCAAAAAATAATTTTTTACTGTCGCAAATTTTAATTGCGCCAGGGATTGCCTTTTGTACAGTAAATTTTTCAAGAAATAATTTTCTACTGTCGCAAATTTTAATTACGCCAGTGATGGCCTTTTCTATAGTAAATTTTTCAAAATTTAATTTTCTACTATCGCAAATTTTAAATACGCCAGGGATTGCCTCTTCTATAGTAAATTTTTCAAAATTAATTTTTACTGTCGCAAATTTTAATTACGCCAGGATTGCCTTTTCTATAGTAAATTTTTCAAAAAATAATTTTTTACTGTCGCAAATTTTAATTGCGCCAGGGACTTGCCTTTTCTACAGTAAATTTTTCAAAAAATAATTTTCTACTGTCGCAAATTTTAATTACGCCAGGGATTGCCTTTTCTATAGTAAATTTTTCAAAATTTAATTTTCTAATGTCGCAAATTTTAATTGCGCCAGGGATTGCCTTTTCTACTGTAAATTATTCAAAAAATAATTTTCTACTGTCGCAAATTTTAATTGCGCCACGGATTGCCTTTTCTACAGTATATTTTTCAAAAAATAATTTTCTACTGTCGCAAATTTTAATTGCACTAGGGATTGCCATTTCTACAGTAAATTTTTGAAAAAATAATTTTCTACTGTCGCAAATTTTAATTACGCCAGGGATTGCCTTTTCTATAGTAAATTTTTCAAAATTTAATTTTCTACTGTCGCAAATTTTAAATACGCCAGGGATTGCCTCTTCTATAGTAAATTTTTCAAAAATTAATTTTTTACTGTCGCAAATTTTAATTACGCCAGGAATTGCCTTTTCTATAGTAAATTTTTCAAAAAATAATTTTTTACTGTCGCAAGTTTAAATTGCGCCAGGGATTGCCTTTCCTATAGTAAATTTTTCACAAATTAATTTTTTACTGTCGCAAATTTTAAATACGCCAGGGATTGCCTTTTCTACAGTAAATTTTTCAAAAAATAATTTTCTACTGTCGCAAATATTAAATACGCCAGGGATTGCCTTTTCTATAGTAAATTTTTCAAAAAATAATTTTTTACTGTCGAAAATTTTAAATAAGCCAGGGATTGCCTTTTATATAGTAAATGTTTCAAAAAATAATTTTTTACTGTCGAAAATTTTAAATCCGCCAGGGATTGCCTTTTCTATAGTAAATTTTTCAAAAAATAATTTTTTACTGTCGCAAATTTTAATTGCGCCAGGGATTGCCTTTTCTACAGTAAATTTTTCAAAAAAAGATTTTCTACTGTCGCAAATTTTAATTGCGCCAGGGATTGCCTCTCCTATAGTAAATTTTTCAAAAAATTATTTTTTACTGTCGCAAATTTTAATTGCGCCAGGGATTGCATTTTATATAGTAAATTTTTCAAAAATTAATTTTTTACTGTCGCAAATTTTAAATATGCCAGGGATTGCCTCTTCTATATTATATTTTTCAAGAATTAATTTTTTACTGTCGCAAATTTTAATTACGCCAGGGATTGCCTTTTCTATAGTAAATTTTTCAAAAAATAATTTTTTACTGTCGCCAATTTTAATTGCGCCAGGGATTTCCTTTTGTACAGTAAATTTTTCAAAAAATAATTTTCTACTGTCGCAAATTTTAATTACGCCAGGGATTGCCTTTTCTATAATAAATTTTTCAAAATTTAATTTTCTACTGTCGCAAATTTTAATTGCGCCAGAGATTGCCTTTTCTACAGTAAATTATTCAAAAAATAATTTTCTACTGTCGCAAATTTTAATTGCGCCAGGGATTGCCTTTTCTACAGTAAATTTTTCAAAAAATAATTTTCTACTGTCGCAAATTTTAATTGCGCCAGGGATTGCCCTTTCTACAGTAAATTTTTCAAAAAATAATTTTCTACTGACGCAAATTTTAATTACGCCAGGGGTTGCCTTTTCTATAATAAATTTTTCAAATTTTAATTTTCTACTGTCGCAAATTTTAATTGCGCCAGGGATTGCCTTTTCTACAGTAAATTATTCAAAAAATAATTTTCTACTGTCGCAAATTTTAATTGCGCCAGGGGTTGCCTTTTCTACAGTAAATTTTTCAAAAAATAATTTCCTACTGTCGCAAATTTTAATTGCGCCCGGGATTGCCTTTTCTACAGTAAATTTTTCAAAAAATAATTTTCTACTGACGCAAATTTTAATTACGCCAGGGGTTGCCTTTTCTACAGTAAATTTTTCAAAATTTAATTTTCTACTGCCGCAAATTTTAAATACGCCAGGGATCGCCTCTTCTATAGTAAATTTTTCAAAAATTAATTTTTTACTGTCGCAAATTTTAATTACGCCAGGGATTTCCTTTTCTATATTAAATTTTTCAAAAATAGTTTTTTACTGTCGCAAGTTTTAATTGCGCCAGGGATTGCCTTTTCTATAGTAAATTTTTCACAAATTAATTTTTTACTGTCGCAAATTTTAAATACGCCAGGGATTGCCTTTTCTACAGTAAATTTTTCAAAAAATAATTTTCTACTGTCGCAAATTTTAATTGCGCCATGGATTGCCTTTTCTATAGTAAATTTTTCAAAAAATAGTTTTTTACTGTCGCAAATTTTAATTGCGCCAGGGATTGCCTTTTCTATAGTAAATTTTTCAAAAATTAATTTTTTACTGTCGCAAATTTTAAATACGCCAGGGATTGCCTTTTCTATAGTAAAGTTTTCAAAAAATAATTTTCTACTGTCGCAAATTTTAAATACGCCAGGGATTGCCTTTTCTATAGTAAATTTTTCAAAAAATAATTTTTTACTGTCCAAAATTTTAAATCCGCCAGGGATTGCCTTTTCTATAGTAAATTTTTCACTGTCGCAAATTTTAATTGCGCCAGGGATTGCCTTTTCCACAGTAAATTTTTCAAAAAATAACTTTTTACTGTCGCAAATTTTAATTGCGCCAGGGATTGCCTTTTCTATATTATATTTTCAAAAATTAATTTTTTACTGTCGCAAATTTTAATTACGCCAGGGGTTGCCTTTTCTACAGTAAATTTTTCAAAATTTAATTTTCTACTGCCACAAATTTTAAATACGCCAGTGTTTGCCTCTTCTGTAGTAAATTTTTCAAAAATTAATTTTTTACTGTCGCAAATTTTAATTACGCCAGGGATTGCCTTTTCTATATTAAATTTTTCAAAAAATAGTTTTTTACTGTCGCAAGTTTTAATTGCGCCAGGGATTGCCTTTTCTATAGTAAATTTCTCACAAATTAATTTTTTACTGTCGCAAATTTTAAATACGCCAGGGATTGCCTTTTCTACAGTAAATTTTTCAAAAAATAATTTTCTACTGTCGCAAATTTTAATTGCGCCATGGATTGCCTTTTCTATAGTAAATTTTTCAAAAAATAATTTTTTACTGTCGCAAATTTTAATTGCGCCAGGGATTGCCTTTTCTATAGTAAATTTTTCAAAAATTAATTTTTTACTGTCGCAAATTTTAAATACGCCAGGGATTGCCTTTTCTATAGTAAATTTTTCAAAAAATAATTTTCTACTGTCGCAAATTTTAAATACGCCAGGGATTGCCTTTTCTATAGTAAATTTTTCAAAAAATAATTTTTTACTGTCCAAAATTTTAAATCCGCCAGGGATTGCCTTTCTATAGTAAATTTTTCACTGTCGCAAATTTTAATTGCGCCAGGGATTGCCTTTTCTACAGTAAATTTTTCAAAAAATAACTTTTTATTGTCGCAAATTTTAATTGCGCCAGGGATTGCCTTTTCTATAGTAAATTTTTCAAAAATTAATTTTTTACTGTCGCAAATTTTACTTACGCCAGGGATTGCCTTTTCTATAGTAAATTTTTCAAAAAATAATTTTCTACTGTCGCAAATTTTAATTGCGCCATGGATTGCCTTTTCTATAGTTAATTTTTCAAAAAATAATTTTTTACTGTCGCAAATTTTAATTGCGCCAGGGATTGCCTTTTCTATAGTAAATTTTTCAAAAATTAATTTTTTACTGTCGCAAATTTTAAATAGGCCAGGGATTGCCTTTTCTATAGTAAATTTTACAAAAATAAATTTTTTACTGTCGCAAATTTTAAATACGCCAGGGATTGCCTTTTCTATAGTAAATTTTCAAAAAATAATTTTTTTCTGTCGCAAATTTTAAATCCGCCAGGGATTGCCTTTTCTATAGTAAATTTTTCAAAAAATAATTTTTTACTGTCGAAAATTTTAAATCCGCCAGGGATTGTCTTTTCTATAGTAAATTTTTCAAAAAAATATTTTTTACTGTCGCAAATTTTAAATACGCCAGGGATTGCCTCTTCTATAGTAAATTTGCAAAAAATAATTTTTACTGTCGAAAATTTTAATTGCTTCAGGGATTGCCTTTTCTATAGTATATTTTTCAAAAAATAATTTTTTTACTGTCGCAAATTTTAATTACGCCAGGGATTGCCTCTTCTATAGTAAACTTTGCAAAAAATAATTTTTTACTGTCGAAAATTTAATTGCGCCAGGGATTGCCTTTTCTATAGTAAATATTTCAAAAATTAATTTTTTACTGTCGCAAATTTTAAATACGTCAGGGATTGCCATTTCTATAGTAAATTATTCAAAAAATAATTTTTTACTGTCGCAAATTTTAAATACGCCAGGGATTGCCTTTTCTATAGTACATTTTTCAAAAAATAATTTTATACTGTCGCAAATTTTAATTGCGCCAGGGATTGCCTTTTCTATAGTAAGTTTTTCAAAAAAGAATTTTCTACTGTCGCAAATTTTAAATACGCCAGGGATTGCCTCTTCTATAGTAAATTTTTCAAAAAATAATTTTTTGCTGTCGCAAATTTTAATTTCGCCAGGGATTGCCATTTCTATAGTAAATTTTTCAAAAATAATTTTCTACTGTCGCAAATTTTAATTGCGCCAGTGATTGCCTTTTCTATAGTAAATTTTTCAAAAAAATAATTTTCTACTGTCGCAAATTTTAATTGCGCCAGGGATTGCCTTTTCTACAGTAAATATTTCAAAAAATATTTTTTACTGTCGCAAATTTTAATTGCGCCAGGGGTTGCCTTTTCTACAGTAAATTTTTCAAAAAATAATTTTTTACTGTCGCAAATTTTAATTACGCCAGGGATTGCCTTTTCTATAGTAAATTTTTCAAAAAATATTTTTTTATTGTCGCAAATTTTAATTGCGCCAGGGATTGCCTTTTCTACAGTAAATTTTTCAAAAAATAATTTTTTACTGTCGCAAATTTTAAATACGCCAGGGATTGCCTTTTCTATAGTAAATTTTTCAAAAAATAATTTTTTACTGTCGCAAATTTTAATTGCGCCAGGGATTGCCTTTTCTATAGTAAATTTTTCAAAAAATAATTTTCTACTGTCGCAAATTTTTATTGCGCCAGGGATTTCCTCTTCTACAGTAAATTTTTCAAAAAATAATTTTTTACTGTCGCAAATTTTAATTGCGCCTGGGATTGCCTTTTCTATAGTAAATTTTTCAAAAAATAATTTTTTACTGTCGCAAATTTTAAATACGCCAGGGATTGCCTTTTCTATAGTAAATTTTTCAAAAATTAATTTTTTACTGTCGAAAATTTTAATTGCGCCAGGGATTACCTTTTCTATAGTAAATTTTTCAAAATTTAATTTTATACTGTCGCAAATTTTAATTACGCCAGGGATTTCCTTTTCTATATTAAATTTTTCAAAAAATAGTTTTTTACTGTCGCAAGTTTTAATTGCGCCAGGGATTGCCTTTTCTATAGTAAATTTTTCACAAATTAATTTTTTACTGTCGCAAATTTTAAATACGCCAGGGATTGCCTTTTCTACAGTAAATTTTTCAAAAAATAATTTTCTACTGTCGCAAATTTTAATTGCGCCATGGATTGCCTTTTCTATAGTAAATTTTTCAAAAAATAGTTTTTTACTGTCGCAAATTTTAATTGCGCCAGGGATTGCCTTTTCTATAGTAAATTTTTCAAAAATTAATTTTTTACTGTCGCAAATTTTAAATACGCCAGGGATTGCCTTTTCTATAGTAAAGTTTTCAAAAAATAATTTTCTACTGTCGCAAATTTTAAATACGCAGGGATTGCCTTTTCTATAGTAAATTTTTCAAAAAATAATTTTTTACTGTCCAAAATTTTAAATCCGCCAGGGATTGCCTTTTCTATAGTAAATTTTTCACTGTCGCAAATTTTAATTGCGCCAGGGATTGCCTTTTCCACAGTAAATTTTTCAAAAAATAACTTTTTACTGTCGCAAATTTTAATTGCGCCAGGGATTGCCTTTTCTATATTAAATTTTTCAAAAATTAATTTTTTACTGTCGCAAATTTTAATTACGCCAGGGGTTGCCTTTTCTACAGTAAATTTTTCAAAATTTAATTTTCTACTGCCACAAATTTTAAATACGCCAGTGTTTGCCTCTTCTGTAGTAAATTTTTCAAAAATTAATTTTTTACTGTCGCAAATTTTAATTACGCCAGGGATTGCCTTTTCTATATTAAATTTTTCAAAAAATAGTTTTTTACTGTCGCAAGTTTTAATTGCGCCAGGGATTGCCTTTTCTATAGTAAATTTTTCACAAATTAATTTTTTACTGTCGCAAATTTTAAATACGCCAGGGGATTGCCTTTTCTACAGTAAATTTTTCAAAAAATAATTTTCTACTGTCGCAAATTTTAATTGCGCCATGGATTGCCTTTTCTATAGTAAATTTTTCAAAAAATAATTTTTTACTGTCGCAAATTTTAATTGCGCCAGGGATTGCCTTTTCTATAGTAAATTTTTCAAAAATTAATTTTTTACTGTCGCAAATTTTAAATACGCCAGGGATTGCCTTTTCTATAGTAAATTTTTCAAAAAATAATTTTCTACTGTCGCAAATTTTAAATACGCCAGGGATTGCCTTTTCTATAGTAAATTTTTCAAAAAATAATTTTTTACTGTCCAAAATTTTAAATCCGCCAGGGATTGCCTTTTCTATAGTAAATTTTTCACTGTCGCAAATTTTAATTGCGCCAGGGATTGCCTTTTCTACAGTAAATTTTTCAAAAAATAACTTTTTATTGTCGCAAATTTTAATTGCGCCAGGGATTGCCTTTTCTATAGTAAATTTTCAAAAATTAATTTTTTACTGTCGCAAATTTTAATTACGCCAGGGATTGCCTTTTCTATAGTAAATTTTTCAAAAAATAATTTTCTACTGTCGCAAATTTTAATTGCGCCATGGATTGCCTTTTCTATAGTTAATTTTTCAAAAAATAATTTTTTACTGTCGCAAATTTTAATTGCGCCAGGGATTGCCTTTTCTATAGTAAATTTTTCAAAAATTAATTTTTTACTGTCGCAAATTTTAAATAGGCCAGGGATTGCCTTTTCTATAGTAAATTTTACAAAAATAAATTTTTTACTGTCGCAAATTTTAAATACGCCAGGGATTGCCTTTTCTATAGTAAATTTTTCAAAAAATAATTTTTTTCTGTCGCAAATTTTAAATCCGCCAGGGATTGCCTTTTCTATAGTAAATTTTTCAAAAAATAATTTTTTACTGTCGAAAATTTTAAATCCGCCAGGGATTGCCTTTTCTATAGTAAATTTTTCAAAAAAATATTTTTTACTGTCGCAAATTTTAAATACGCCAGGGATTGCCTCTTCTATAGTAAATTTGCAAAAAATAATTTTTACTGTCGAAAATTTTAATTGCGCCAGGGATTGCCTTTTCTATAGTATATTTTTCAAAAAATAATTTTTTACTGTCGCAAATTTTAATTACGCCAGGGATTGCCTCTTCTATAGTAAACTTTGCAAAAAATAATTTTTTACTGTCGAAAATTTTAATTGCGCCAGGGATTGCCTTTTCTATAGTAAATATTTCAAAAATTAATTTTTTACTGTCGCAAATTTTAAATACGCCAGGGATTGCCATTTCTATAGTAAATTATTCAAAAAATAATTTTTTACTGTCGCAAATTTTAAATACGCCAGGGATTGCCTTTTCTATAGTAAATTATTCAAAAAATAATTTTTTACTGTCGCAAGTTTTAATTGCGCCAGGGATTGCCTTTTCTATAGTAAATTTTTCGCAAATTAATTTTTTACTGTCGCAAATTTTAAATACTCCAGGGATTGCCTTTTCTATAGTAAATTTTTCAAAAAATAATTTTTTACTGTCGCAAATTTGAATTGCGCCAGGGATTGCCTTTTCTACAGTAAATTATTCAAAAAATAATTTTCTTTTGTCGCAAATTTTAAATACGCCAGGGATTGCCTTTTCTATAGTAAATTTTTCAAAAAATTTTTTTTTGCTGTCGCAAATTATAATTGCGCCAGGGATTGCCTTTTCTATAGTAAATTTTTCAAAAAATAATTTTCAACTGTCGCAAATTTTAAATACGCCAGGGATTGCCTGTTCTATAGTAAATTTTTCAAAAAATTATTTTTTTGCTGTCGCAAATTTTAATTTCGCCAGGGATTGCCTTTTCTATAGCAAATTATTCAAAAAATAATTTTTAACTGTCGAAAATTTTAATTGCGCCAGGGATTGCTTTTCTATAGTACATTTTCAAAAAATAATTTTATACTGTCGCAAATTTTAATTGCGCCAGGGATTGCCTTTTCTATAGTAAGTTTTTCAAAAAAGAATTTTCTACTGTCGCAAATTTTAAATACGCCAGGGATTGCCTCTTCTATAGTAAATTTTTCAAAAAATAATTTTTTGCTGTCGCAAATTTTAATTTCGCCAGGGATTGCCATTTCTATAGTAAATTTTTCAAAAAATAATTTTCTACTGTCGCAAATTTTAATTGCGCCAGTGATTGCCTTTTCTATAGTAAATTTTTCAAAAAAATAATTTTCTACTGTCGCAAATTTTAATTGCGCCAGGGATTGCCTTTTCTACAGTAAATATTTCAAAAAATAATTTTTTACTGTCGCAAATTTTAATTGCGCCAGGGGTTGCCTTTTCTACAGTAAATTTTTCAAAAAATAATTTTTTACTGTCGCAAATTTTAATTACGCCAGGGATTGCCTTTTCTATAGTAAATTTTTCAAAAAATATTTTTTTATTGTCGCAAATTTTAATTGCGCCAGGGATTGCCTTTTCTACAGTAAATTTTTCAAAAAATAATTTTTTACTGTCGCAAATTTTAAATACGCCAGGGATTGCCTTTTCTATAGTAAATTTTTCAAAAAATAATTTTTTACTGTCGCAAATTTTAATTGCGCCAGGGATTGCCTTTTCTATAGTAAATTTTTCAAAAAATAATTTTCTACTGTCGCAAATTTTTATTGCGCCAGGGATTTCCTCTTCTACAGTAAATTTTTCAAAAAATAATTTTTTACTGTCGCAAATTTTAATTGCGCCTGGGATTGCCTTTTCTATAGTAAATTTTTCAAAAAATAATTTTTTACTGTCGCAAATTTTAAATACGCCAGGGATTGCCTTTTCTATAGTAAATTTTTCAAAAATTAATTTTTTACTGTCGAAAATTTTAATTGCGCCAGGGATTGCCTATTCTATAGTAAATTTTTCACAAATTAATTTTTTACTGTCGCAAATTTTAATTGCGCCAGGGATTGCCTTTTCTACAGTAAATTTTTCAAAAAATAATTTTTTACTGTCGCAAATTTTAATTGCGCCAGGGATTGCCTTTTCTACAGTAAATTTTTCAAAAAATAATTTTCTACTGTCGCAAATTTCAAGTACGCCAAGGATTGCCTTTTCTATAGTAAATTTTTCAAAAAATAATTTTTTGCTGTCGCAAATTTTAATTGCGCCAGGGATTGCCTTTTCTATAGTAAACTTTTCAAAATTTTATTTTATACTGTCGCAAATTTTAAATACGCCAGGTATTGCCTTTTCTATAGTAAATTATTCAAAAAATAATTTTTTACTGTCGAAAATTTTAATTACGCCAGGGATTGCTTTTCTATAGTAAATTTTTCAAAAATTAATTTTTTACTGTCGCAAATTTTAATTGCGACAGGGATTGTCTTTTCTACAGTAAATTTTTCAAAAAATAATTTTTAACTGTCGCAAATTTTAATTGCGCCAGGGATTGCCTTTTCTATAGTAAATTTTTCAAAAATTAATTTTTCACTGTCGCAAATTTTAAATACGCCAGGGATTGCCTCTTCTATAGTAAATTTTTCAAAAATTAATTTTTTACTGCCGCAAATTTTAAATACGCCAGGGATTGCCTTTTCTATAGTAAATTTTTCAAAAAATAATTTTCTGCTGTCGCAAATTTTAAATACGAAAGGGATTGCCTTTTCTATAATAAATTTTTCAAAAAATAATTTTTTACGGTCGAAAATTTTAAATACGCCAGGGATTGCTTTTTCTCTAGTAAGTTTTTAAAAAAATAATTTTCTACTGTCGCAAATTTTAATTACGCCAGGGATTGCCTTTTCTAAAGTAAGTTTTTCACAAATTAATTTTTTACTGTCGCAAATTTTAATTGCGCCAGGGATTGCCTTTTCTATAGTAAATTTTTCACAAATTAATTTTTTACTGTCGCAAATTTTAAATACGCCAGGGATTGCCTTTTCTATAGTAAATAATTAAAAAAATAATTTTTTACTGTCGCAAATTTTAATTGCGCCAGGCATTGCCTTTTCTATAGTAAATTTTTCAAAAAATAATTTTTTACTGTCGAAAATTTTAATTACGCCAGGGATTGCCTTTTCTATAGTAAATTTTTCAAAAATTAATTTTTTACTGTCGCAAATTTTAATTGCGACAGGGATTGTCTTTTCTACAGTAAATTTTTCAAAAAATAATTTTTAACTGTCGCAAATTTTAATTGCGCAAGGCATTGCCTTTTCTATAGTAAATTTTTCAAAAATTAATTTTTCACTGTCGCAAATTTTAAATACGCCAGGGATTGCCTCTTCTATAGTAAATTTTTCAAAAATTAATTTTTTACTGTCACAAATTTTAAATACGCCAGGAATTGCCTTTTCTATAGTAAATTTTTCAAAAAATAATTTTCTGCTGTCGCAAATTTTAAATACGAAAGGGATTGCCTTTTCTATAATAAATTTTTCAAAAAATAATTTTTTACGGTCGAAAATTTTAAATACGCCAGGGATTGCCTTTTCTCTAGTAAGTTTTTAAAAAAATAATTTTCTACTGTCGCAAATTTTAATTACGCCAGGGATTGCCTTTTCTAAAGTAAATTTTTCAAAAATTAATTTTTCACTGTCGCAAATTTTAAATACGCCAGGGATTGCCATTTCTATAGTAAATTTTTCAAAAAATAATTTTCTGCTGTCGCAAATTTTAAATACGAAAGGGATTGCCTTTTCTATAATAAATTTTTCAAAAAATAATTTTTTACGGTCGAAAATTTTAAATGCGCCAGGGATTGCCTTTTCTCTAGTAAGTTTTTAGAAAAATAATTTTCTACTGTCGCAAATTTTAATTACGCCAGGGATTGCCTTTTCTAAAGTAAATTTTTCACAAATTAATTTTTTACTGTCGCAAATTTTAATTGCGCCAGGGTTTGCCTTTTCTATAGTAAATTTTTCACAAATTAATTTTTTACTGTCGCAAATTTTAAATACGCCAGGGATTGCCTTTTCTATAGTAAATTATTCAAAAAATAATTTTTTACTGTCGCAAATTTTAATTGCGCCAGGCATTGCCTTTTCTATAGTAAATTTTTCAAAAAATAATTTTTTACTGTCGCAAGTTATAAATACGCCAGGGATTGCCCTTGCTATAGTAAATTTTTCAAAAAATAATTTTTTACTGTCGAAAGTTTTAATTGCGCCAGGGATTGCCTTTTCTATAGTAAATTTTTCAACAAATAATTTTCTACTGTCGCAAATTTTAATTGCGCCAGGGATTGCCTTTTCTACAGTAAATTATTCAAAAAATAATTTTCTACTCTCGCAAATTTTAATTACGCCAGGGATTGCCTTTGCTATAGTAAATTTTTCACAAATTAATTTTTTACGAACGCAAATTTTAATTGCGCCAGGGATTGCCTTTTCTATAGTAAATTTTTCACAAATTAATTTTTTACTGTCGCAAATTTTAAATACGCCAGGGATTGCCTTTTCTATAGTAAATTATTCAAAAAATAATTTTTTACTGTCGCAAATTTTAATTGCGCCAGGCATTGCCTTTTCTACAGTAAATTTTTCAAAAAATAATTTTTTACTGTCGCGAATTTTAAATACGCCAAGGATTGCCTTTTCTATAGTAAATTTTTCAAAAAATATTTTTTTACTGTCGCAAATTTTAAGTGCGCCAGGGATTGCCTTTTCTATAGTAAATTTTTCAAAAAATAATTTTCTACTGTCGCAAATTTTTATTGCGCCAGGGATTTCCTTTTCTACAGTAAATTTTTCAAAAAATAATTTTTTACTGTCGCAAATTTTAAATACGCCAGGGATTGCCTTTTCTCTAGTAAGTTTTTAAAAAAATAATTTTCTACTGTCGCAAATTTTAATTACGCCAGGGATTGCCTTTTCTAAAGTAAATTTTTCACAAATTAATTTTTTACTGTCGCAAATTTTAATTGCGCCAGGGATTGCCTTTTCTATAGTAAATTTTTCACAAATTAATTTTTTATTGTCGCAAATTTTAAATACGCCAGGGATTGCCTTTTCTATAGTAAATAATTCAAAAAATAATTTTTTACTGTCGCAAATTTTAATTGCGCCAGGCATTGCCTTTTCTATAGTAAATTTTTCAAAAAATAATTTTTTACTGTCGAAAATTTTAATTACGCCAGGGATTGCCTTTTCTATAGTATATTTTTCAAAAATTAATTTTTTACTGTCGCAAATTTTAATTGCGACAGGGATTGTCTTTTCTACAGTAAATTTTTCAAAAAATAATTTTTAACTGTCGCAAATTTTAATTGCGCCAGGGATTGCCTTTTCTATAGTAAATTTTTCAAAAATTAATTTTTCACTGTCGCAAATTTTAAATACGCCAGGGATTGCCTCTTCTATAGTAAATTTTTCAAAAATTAATTTTTTACTGTCGCAAATTTTAAATACGCCAGGGATTGCCTTTTCTATAGTAAATTTTTCAAAAAATAATTTTCTGCTGTCGCAAATTTTAAATAAGAAATGGATTGCCTTTTCTATAATAAATTTTTCAAAAAATAATTTTTTACGGTCGAAAATTTTAAATACGCCAGGGATTGCCTTTTCTCTAGTAAGTTTTTAAAAAAATAATTTTCTACTGTCGCAAATTTTAATTACGCCAGGGATTGCCTTTTCTAAAGTAAATTTGTCACAAATTAATTTTTTACTGTCGCAAATTTTAATTGCGCCAGGGATTGCCTTTTCTATAGTAAATTTTTCACAAATTAATTTTTTACTGTCGCAAATTTTAAATACGCCAGGGATTGCCTTTTCTATAGTAAATAATTCAAAAAATAATTTTTTACTGTCGCAAATTTTAATTGCGCCAGGCATTGCCTTTTCTATAGTAAATTTTTCAAAAAATAATTTTTTACTGTCGAAAATTTTAATTACGCCAGGGATTGCCTTTTCTATAGTAAATTTTTCAAAAATTAATTTTTTACTGTCGCAAATTTTAATTGCGACAGGGATTGTCTTTTCTACAGTAAATTTTTCAAAAAATAATTTTTAACTGTCGCAAATTTTAATTGCGCCAGGGATTGCCTTTTCTATAGTAAATTTTTCAAAAATTAATTTTTCACTGTCGCAAATTTTAAATACGCCAGGGATTGCCTCTTCTATAGTAAATTTTTTCAAAAATTAATTTTTTACTGTCACAAATTTTAAATACGCCAGGGATTGCCTTTTCTATAGTAAATTTTTCAAAAAATAATTTTCTGCTGTCGCAAATTTTAAATACGAAAGGGATTGCCTTTTCTATAATAAATTTTTCAAAAAATAATTTTTTACGGTCGAAAATTTTAAATACGCCAGGGATTGCCTTTTCTCTAGTAAGTTTTTAAAAAAATAATTTTCTACTGTCGCAAATTTTAATTACGCCAGGGATTGCCTTTTCTAAAGTAAATTTTTCAAAAATTAATTTTTCACTGTCGCAAATTTTAAATACGCCAGGGATTGCCTCTTCTATAGTAAATTTTTCAAAAATTAATTTTTTACTGTCGCAAATTTTAAATACGCCAGGGATTGCCATTTCTATAGTAAATTTTTCAAAAAATAATTTTCTGCTGTCGCAAATTTTAAATACGAAAGGGATTGCCTTTTCTATAATAAATTTTTCAAAAAGTAATTTTTTACGGTCGAAAATTTTAAATACGCCAGGGATTGCCTTTTCTCTAGTAAGTTTTAAAAAAAATAATTTTCTACTGTCGCAAATTTTAATTACGCCAGGGATTGCCTTTTCTAAAGTAAATTTTTCACAAATTAATTTTTTACTGTCGCAAATTTTAATTGCGCCAGGGATTGCCTTTTCTATAGTAAATTTTTCACAAATTAATTTTTTACTGTCGCAAATTTTAAATACGCCAGGGATTGCCTTTTCTATAGTAAATTATTCAAAAAATAATTTTTTACTGTCGCAAATTTTAATTGCGCCAGGCATTGCCTTTTCTATAGTAAATTTTTCAAAAAATAATTTTTTACTGTCGCAAGTTATAAATACGCCAGGGATTGCCCTTGCTATAGTAAATTTTTCAAAAAGTAATTTTTTACTGTCGAAAGTTTTAATTGCGCCAGGGATTGCCTTTTCTATAGTAAATTTTTCAACAAATAATTTTCTACTGTCGCAAATTTTAATTGCGCCAGGGATGGCCTTTTCTACAGTAAATTATTCAAAAAATAATTTTCTACTCTCGCAAATTTTAATTACGCCAGGGATTGCCTTTGCTATAGTAAATTTTTCACAAATTAATTTTTTACGGTCGCAAATTTTAATTGCGCCAGGGATTGCCTTTCCTATAGTAAATTTTTCACAAATTAATTTTTTACTGTCGCAAATTTTAAATACGCCAGGGATTGCCATTTCTATAGTAAATTATTCAAAAAATAATTTTTTACTGTCGCAAATTTTAATTGCGCCAAGCATTGCCTTTTCTACAGTAAATTTTTCAAAAAATAATTTTTTACTGTCGCGAATTTTAAATACGCCAGGGATTGCCTTTTCTATAGTAAATTTTTCAAAAAATATTTTTTTACTGTCGCAAATTTTAATTGCGCCAGGGATTGCCTTTTCTATAGTAAATTTTTCAAAAAATAAGTTTCTACTGTAGCAAATTTTTATTGCGCCAGGGATTTCCTTTTCTGCAGTAAATTTTTCAAAAAATAATTTTTTACTGTCGCAAATTTTAATTGCGCCTGGGATTGCCTTTTCTATAGTAAATTTTTCAAAAAATAATTTTTTACTTTCGCAAATTTTAAATACGCCAGGGATTGCCTTTTCTATAGTAAATTTTGCAAAAATTAATTTTTTACTTTCGAAAATTTTAATTGCGCCAGGGATTGCCTTTTCTATAGTAAATTTTTCAAAATTTAATTTTATACTGTCGCAAATTTTAAATACGCCAGGGATTGCCTTTTCTATAGTAAATTATTCAAAAAATAATTTTTTACTGTCGCAAATGTTAATTGCGCCAGGGATTGCCTTTTCTACTGTAAATTTTTCAAAAAATAATTTTTTACTGTTGAAAATTTTAATTAGGCCAGGGATTGCCTATTCTATAGTAAATTTTTCACAAATTAATTTTTTACTGTCGCAAATTTTAATTGCGTCAGGGATTGCCTTTTCTACAGTAAATTTTTCAAAAAATAACTTTTTACTGTCGCAAATTTTAATTGCGCCAGGGATTGCCTTTTCTACAGTAACTTTTTCAAAAAATTATTTTCTACTGTCGCAAATTTCAAGTACGCCAAGGATTGCCTTTTCTATAGTAAATTTTTCAAAAAATAATTTTTTGCTGTCGCAAATTTTAATTGCGCCAGGGATTGCCTTTTCTATAGTAAACTTTTCAAAATTTTATTTTATACTGTCGCAAATTTTAAATACGCCAGGGATTGCCTTTTCTATATTAAATTATTCAAAAAATAATTTTTTACTGTCGAAAATTTTAATTACGCCAGGGATTGCCTTTTGTATAGTAAATTTTTCAAAAATTAATTTTTTACTGTCGCAAATTTTAATTGCGACAGGGATTGCCTTTTATACAGTAAATTTTTCAAAAAATAATTTTTTACTGTCGCAAATTTTAATTGCGCCAGGGATTGCCTTTTCTATAGTAAATTTTTCAAAAATTAATTTTTTACTGTCGCAAATTTTAAATACGCCAGGGATTGCCTCTTCTATAGTAAATTTTTCAAAAATTAATTTTTTACTGTCGCAAATTTTAAATACGCCAGGAATTGCCTTTTCTATAATAAATTTTTCAAAAAATAATTTTCTGCTGTCGCAAGTTATAAATACGCCAGGGATTGCCTTTGCTATAGTAAATTTTTCAAAAAATAATTTTTTATTGTCGGAAGTTTTAATTGCGCCAGGGATTGCCTTTTCTATAGTAAATTTTTCAAAAAATAATTTTCTACTCTCGCAAATTTTAATTGCGCCAGGGATTGCCTTTTCTACAGTAAATTTTTCAAAAAATAATTTTCTACTCTCGCAAATTTTAATTACGCCAGGGATTGCCTTTTCTATAGTAAATTTTTCACAAATTAATTTTTTACTGTCGCAAATTTTAACTGCGCCAGCTATTGCCTTTTCTACAGTAAATTTTTCAAAAATTATTTTTTTACTGTCGCAAATGTTAGTTGCGACAGGGATTGCCTTTTATACAGTAAATTTTTCAAAAAATAATTTTTTACTCTTGCAAATTTTAATTGCGCCAGGGATTGCCTTTTCTATAGTAAATTTTTCAAAAATTAATTTTTTACTGTCGCAAATTTTAAATACGCCAGGGATTGCCTCTTCTATAGTAAATTTTTCAAAAATTAATTTTTTACTGTCGCAAATTTTAAATACGCCAGGGATTGCCTTTTCTATAGTAAATTTTTCAAAAAATAATTTTCTGCTGTCGCAAATTTTAAATACGAAAGGGATTGCCTTTTCTATAATAAATTTTTCAAAAAATAATTTTTTACGGTCGAAAATTTTAAATACGCCAGGGATTGCCTTTTCTCTAGTAAGTTTTTAAAAAAATAATTTTCTACTGTCGCAAATTTTAATTACGCCAGGGATTGCCTTTTCTAAAGTAAATTTGTCACAAATTAATTTTTTACTGTCGCAAATTTTAATTGCGCCAGGGATTGCCTTTTCTATAGTAAATTTTTCACAAATTAATTTTTTACTGTCGCAAATTTTAAATACGCCAGGGATTGCCTTTTCTATAGTAAATAATTCAAAAAATAATTTTTAACTGTCGCAAATTTTAATTGCGCCAGGGATTGCCTTTTCTATAGTAAATTTTTCAAAAATTAATTTTTTACTGTCGCAAATTTTAATTGCGACAGGGATTGTCTTTTCTACAGTAAATTTTTCAAAAAATAATTTTTAACTGTCGCAAATTTTAATTGCGCCAGGGATTGCCTTTTCTATAGTAAATTTTTCAAAAATTAATTTTTCACTGTCGCAAATTTTAAATACGCCAGGGATTGCCTCTTCTATAGTAAATTTTTCAAAAATTAATTTTTTACTGTCACAAATTTTAAATACGCCAGGGATTGCCTTTTCTATAGTAAAT
>CAWVNZ010000854.1:0-46240 GCA_963930735.1 Dioctria linearis | reverse complement strand
CAACTGTCGCAAATTTTAATTACGCCAGGGATTGCCTTTTCTATAGTAAATTATTCAAAAAATAATTTTCAACTGTCGCAAATTTTAACTACGACAGGGATTGCCTTTTCTATAGTAAACTTTTCAAAAAATAATTTTCAACTGTCGCAAATTTCAAATCCGCCAGGTATTGCCTTTTCTATAGTAAATTTTGCAAAAAATAATTTTCAACTGTCGCAAATTTTAATTACGCCAGGGATTGCCTTTTCTATAGTAAACTTTTCAAAAAATAATTTTCTACTGTCGCAAATATTAATTACGCCAGGGATTGCCTTTTCTATAGTAAATTATTCAAAAAATAATTTTCAACTGTCGCAAATTTTAATTGCGCCAGGGATTGCCTTTTCTATAGTAAATTATTCAAAAAATAATTTTTTACTGTCGCAAATTTTAAGTGCGCCAGGGATTGCCTTTTCTATAGTAAATTTAGCAAAAAATAATTTTCAACTGTCGCAAATTTTAATTACGCCAGGGATTGCCTTTTCTATAGTAAATTATTCAAAAAATAATTTTCGACTGTCGCAAATTTTAATTACGCCAGGGATTGCCTTTTCTATAGTAAATTATTCAAAAAATAATTTTCTACCGTCGCAAATTTTAAGTGCGCCAGGGATTGCCTTTTCTATAGTAAATTATTCAAAAAATAATTTTTTACTGTCGCAAATTTTAAATATCCCAGGGATTGCCTATTCTATAGTAAATTTCTCACAAATTAATTTTTTACTGTCGCAAATTTTAATTGCGCCAGGGATTGCCTTTTCTATAGTAAACTTTTCAAAAAATAATTTTCTACTTTCGCAAATTTTAATTACGCCAGGGATTGCCTTTTCTATAGTAAATTATTCAAAAAATAATTTTCTACTGTCGCAAATTTTAATTGCGCCAGGGATTGCCTTTCCTACAGTAAATTTTTCAAAAATTAATTTTTTACTGTCGCAAATTTTAAATACGCCAGGGATTGCCTTTTCTATAGTAAATTATTCAAAAAATAATTTTCTACTGTCGCAAATTTTAAGTGCGCCAGGGATTGCCTTTTCTATAGTAAATTATCCAAAAAATAATTTTCAACTGTCGCAAATTTTAATTACGCCAGGGATTGCCTTTTCTATAGTAAATTATTCAAAAAATAATTTTCTACCGTCGCAAATTTTAAGTGCGCCAGGGATTGCCTTTTCTATAGTAAATTATTCAAAAAATAATTTTTTACTGTCGCAAATTTTAAATATACCAGGGATTGCCTATTCTATAGTAAATTTCTCACAAAATAATTTTCTACTTTCGCAAATTTTAATTACGCCAGGGATTGCCTTTTCTATAGTAAACTTTTCAAAAAATAATTCTCTACTGTCGCAAATTTTAATTACGCCAGGGATTGCCTTTTCTATAGTAAATTATTCAAAAAAAAATAGTTTTTTACTGTCGCAAATTTTAAGTGCGCCAGGGATTGCCTTTTCTATAGTAAATTATTCAAAAAATAATTTTCAACTGTCGCAAATTTTAATTGCGCCAGGGATTGCCTTTTCTATAGTAAATTATTCAAAAAATAATTTTCTACTGTCACAAATTTTAAGTGCGCCAGGGATTGCCTTTTCTATAGTAAATTATTCAAAAAATAATTTTCTACTTTCGCAAATTTTAATTACGCCAGGGATTGCCTTTTCTATAGTAAATTATTCAAAAAATAATTTTCTACTGTCGCAAATTTTAATTGCGCCAGGGATTGCCTTTTCTATAGTAAATTATTCAAAAAATAATTTTCAACTGTCGCAAATTTTAAATACGCCAGGGATTGCCTATTCTATAGTAAATTATCCAAAAAATAATTTTTTACTGTCGCAAATTTTAAATACGCCAGGGATTGCCTTTTCTATAGTAAATTATTCAAAAAATAATTTTATACTGTCGCAAATTTTAATTACGCCAGGGATTGCCTTTTCTATAGTAAATTATTCAAAAAATAATTTTCAACTGTCGCAAATTTTAATTACGCCAGGGATTGCCTTTTCTATAGTAAATTATTCAAAAAATAATTTTCAACTGTCGCAAATTTTAATTACGCCAGGGATTGCCTTTTCTATAGTAAATTATTCAAAAAATAATTTTCAACTGTCGCAAATTTTAATTACAACAGGGATTGCCTTTTCTATAGTAAACTTTTCAAAAAATAATTTTCAACTGTCGCAAATTTCAAATCCGCCACAGGGATTGCCTTTTCTATAGTAAATTTTGCAAAAAATAATTTTCAACTGTCGCAAATTTTAATTACGCCAGGGATTGCCTTTTCTATAGTAAACTTTTCAAAAAATAATTTTCTACTGTCGCAAATTTTAATTACGCCAGGGATTGCCTTTTCTATAGTAAATTATTCAAAAAATAATTTTCAACTGTCGCAAATTTTAATTGCGCAGGGATTGCCTTTTCTATAGTAAATTATTCAAAAAATAATTTTTTACTGTCGCAAATTTTAAGTGCGCCAGGGATTGCCTTTTCTATAGTAAATTTTGCAAAAAATAATTTTCAACTGTCGCAAATTTTAATTACGCCAGGGATTGCCTTTTCTATAGTAAATTATTCAAAAATAATTTTCTACTGTCGCAAATTTTAATTACGCCAGGGATTGCCTTTTCTATAGTAAATTATTCAAAAAATAATTTTCTACCGTCGCAAATTTTAAGTGCGCCAGGGATTGCCTTTTCTATAGTAAATTATTCAAAAAATAATTTTTTACTGTCGCAAATTTTTAATATCCCAGGGATTGCCTATTCTATAGTAAATTTCTCACAAATTAATTTTTTACTGTCGCAAATTTAAATTGCGCCAGGGATTGCCTTTTCTATAGTAAACTTTTCAAAAAATAATTTTCTACTGTCGCAAATTTTAATTACGCCAGGGATTGCCTTTTCTATAGTAAATAATTCAAAAAATAATTTTCTACTGTCGCAAATTTTAATTGCGCCAGGGATTGCCTTTTCTACAGTAAATTTTTCAAAAATTAATTTTTTACTGTCGCAAATTTTAAATACGCCAGGGATTGCCTTTTCTATAGTAAATTATTCAAAAAATAATTTTCTACTGTCGCAAATTTTAAGTGCGCCAGGGATTGCCTTTTCTATAGTAAATTATTCAAAAAATAATTTTTTACTGTCGCAAATTTTAAATACGCCAGGGATTGCCTTTTCTATAGTAAATTATTCAAAAAATAGTTTTATACTGTCGCAAATTTTAATTACGCCAGGGATTGCCTTTTCTATAGTAAATTATTCAAAAAATAATTTTCAACTGTCGCAAATTTTAATTACGCTAGGGATTGCCTTTTCTATAGTAAATTATTCAAAAAATAATTTTCAACTGTCGCAAATTTTAATTACGCCAGGGATTGCCTTTTCTATAGTAAATTATTCAAAAAATAATTTTCAACTGTCGCAAATTTTAATTACGCCAGGGATTGCCTTTTCTATAGTAAATTATTCAAAAAATAATTTTCAACTGTCGCAAATTTTAATTACGACAGGGATTGCCTTTTCTATAGTAAACTTTTGAAAAAATAATTTTCAACTGTCGCAAATTTCAAATCCGCCAGGGATTGCCTTTTCTATAGTAAATTTTGCAAAAATAATTTTCAACTGTCGCAAATTTTAATTACGCCAGGGATTGCCTTTTCTATAGTAAACTTTTCAAAAAATAATTTTCTACTGTCGCAAATTTTAATTACGCCAGGGATTGCCTTTTCTATAGTAAATTATTCAAAAAATAATTTTCAACTGTCGCAAATTTTAATTGCGCCAGGGATTGCCTTTTCTATAGTAAATTATTCAAAAAATAATTTTTTACTGTCGCAAATTTTAAGTGCGCCAGGGATTGCCTTTTCTATAGTAAATTTTGCAAAAAATAATTTTCAACTGTCGCAAATTTTAATTACGCCAGGGATTGCCTTTTCTATAGTAAATTGTTCAAAAAATAATTTTCTACTGTCGCAAATTTTAATTACGCCAGGGATTGCCTTTTCTATAGTAAATTATTCAAAAAATAATTTTCTACTGTCGCAAATTCTAATTGCGCCAGGGATTGCCTTTTCTACAGTAAATTTTTCAAAAATTAATTTTTTACTGTCGCAAATTTTAAATACGCCAGGGATTGCCTTTTCTATAGTAAATTATTCAAAAAATAATTTTCTACTGTCGCAAATTTTAATTGCGCCAGGGATTGCCTTTTCTATAGTAAATTATTCAAAAAATAATTTTCTACTGTCGCAAATTTTAATTACGACAGGGATTGCCTTTTCTATAGTAAATTATTCAAAAAATAATTTTTTACTGTCGCAAATTTTAATTGCGCCAGGGATTGCCTTTTCTATAGTAAACTTTTCAAAAAATAATTTTCTACTGTCGCAAATTTTAATTACGCCAGGGATTGCCTTTTCTATAGTAAATTATTCAAAAAATAATTTTCTACTGTCGCAAATTCTAATTGCGCCAGGGATTGCCTTTTCTACAGTAAATTTTTCAAAAATTAATTTTTTACTGTCGCAAATTTTAAATACGCCAGGGATTGCCTTTTCTATAGTAAATTATTCAAAAAATAATTTTCTACTGTCGCAAATTTTAATTGCGCCAGGGATTGCCTTTTCTATAGTAAATTATTCAAAAAATAATTTTCTACTGTCGCAAATTTTAATTACGACAGGGATTGCCTTTTCTATAGTAAATTATTCAAAAAATAATTTTATACTGTCGCAAATTTTAGGTGCGCCAGGGATTGCCTTTTCTATAGTAAATTATTCAAAAAATAATTTTCTACTGTCGCAAATTTTAATTACGCCAGGGATTGCCTTTTCTATAGTAAATTATTCAAAAAATAATTTTCTACTGTCGCAAATTTTAATTACGCCAGGGATTGCCTTTTCTATAGTAAACTTTTCAAAAAATAATTTTCAACTGTCGCAAATTTTAATTGCGCCAGGGATTGCCTTTTCTATAGTAAATTATTCAAAAAACAATTTTTTACTGTCGCAAATTTCAAATCCGCCAGGGATTGCCTTTTCTATAGTAAATTATTCAAAAAATAATTTTTTACTGTCGCAAATTTTAATTACGCCAGGGATTGCCTTTTCTTTAGTAAATTATTCAAAAAATAATTTTCTACTGTCGCAAATTTTAATTACGCCAGGGATTGCCTTTTCTATAGTAAACTTTTCAAAAAATAATTTTCTACTGTCGCAAATTTTAATTACGCCAGGGATTGCCTTTTCTATAGTAAATTATTCAAAAAATAATTTTTTACTGTCGCAAATTTTAAGTGCGCCAGGGATTGCCTTTTCTATAGTAAATTATTCAAAAAATAATTTTCAACTGTCGCAAATTTTAATTGCGCCAGGGATTGCCTTTTCTATAGTAAATTATTCAAAAAATAATTTTGTACTGTCGCAAATTTTAAGTGCGCCAGGGATTGCCTTTTCTATAGTAAATTATTCAAAAAATAATTTTCTACTGTCGCAAATTTTAATTACGCCAGGGATTGCCTTTTCTATAGTAAATTATTCAAAAAATAATTTTCTACTGTCGCAAATTTTAATTGCGCCAGGGATTGCCTTTTCTATAGTAAATTATTCAAAAAATAATTTTCAACTGTCGCAAATTTTAAATACGCCAGGGATTGCCTTTTCTATAGTAAATTATTCAAAAAATAATTTTTTACTGTCGCAAATTTTAAATACGCCAGGGATTGCCTTTTCTATAGTAAATTATTCAAAAAATAATTTTATACTGTCGCAAATTTTAATTACGCCAGGGATTGCCTTTTCTATAGTAAATTATTCAAAAAATAATTTTCAACTGTCGCAAATTTTAATTACGCCAGGGATTGCCTTTTCTATAGTAAATTATTCAAAAAATAATTTTCAACTGTCGCAAATTTTAATTACGCCAGGGATTGCCTTTTCTATAGTAAATTATTCAAAAAATAATTTTCAACTGTCGCAAATTTTAATTACGCCAGGGATTGCCTTTTCTATAGTAAATTATTCAAAAAATAATTTTCTACTGTCGCAAATTTTAATTACGCCAGGGATTGCCTTTTCTATAGTAAATTATTCAAAAAATAATTTTCAACTGTCGCAAATTTTAATTACGACAGGGATTGCCTTTTCTATAGTAAACTTTTCAAAAAATAATTTTCAACTGTCGCAAATTTCAAATCCGCCAGGGATTGCCTTTTCTATAGTAAATTTTGCAAAAAATAATTTTCAACTGTCGCAAATTTTAATTACGCCAGGGATTGCCTTTTCTATAGTAAACTTTTCAAAAAATAATTTTCTACTGTCGCAAATTTTAATTACGCCAGGGATTGCCTTTTCTATAGTAAATTATTCAAAAAATAATTTTCTACTGTCGCAAATTTTAATTACGCCAGGGATTGCCTTTTCTATAGTAAATTATTCAAAAAATAATTTTCAACTGTCGCAAATTTTAATTACGCCAGGGATTGCCTTTTCTATAGTAAATTATTCAAAAAATAATTTTTTACTGTCGCAAATTTTAAGTGCGCCAGGGATTGCCTTTTCTATAGTAAATTATTCAAAAAATAATTTTCTACTGTCGCAAATTTTAATTACGCCAGGGATTGCCTTTTCTATAGTAAATTATTCAAAAAATAATTTTCTACTGTCGCAAATTTTAACTGCGCCAGGGATTGCCTTTTCTATAGTAAATTATTCAAAAAATAATTTTCAACTGTCGCAAATTTTAAATACGCCAGGGATTGCCTTTTCTATAGTAAATTATTCAAAAAATAATTTTTTACTGTCGCAAATTTTAAATACGCCAGGGATTGCCTTTTCTATAGTAAATTATTCAAAAAATAATTTTATACTGTCGCAAATTTTAATTACGCCATGGATTGCCTTTTCTATAGTAAATTATTCAAAAAATAATTTGCAACTGTCGCAAATTTTAATTACGCCAGGGATTGCCTTTTCTATAGTAAATTATTCAAAAAATAATTTTCAACTGTCGCAAATTTTAATTACGCCAGGGATTGCCTTTTCTATAGTAAACTTTTCAAAAAATAATTTTCTACTGTCGAAAATTTTAATTACGCCAGGGATTGCCTTTTCTATAGTAAATTATTCAAAAAATAATTTTCAACTGTCGCAAATTTTAATTACGCCAGGGATTGCCTTTTCTATAGTAAATTATTCAAAAAATGATTTTCTACTGTCGCAAATTTTAATTACGCCAGGGATTGCCTTTTCTATAGTAAATTATTCAAAAAATAATTTTCTACTATCGCAAATTTTAAGTGCGCGACGGATTGCCTTTTCTATAGTAAATTATTCAAAAAATAATTTTCTACTGTCGCAAATTTTAATTACGCCTGGGATTGCCTTTTCTATAGTAAATTATTCAAAAAATAATTTTCTACTGTCGCAAATTTTAAGTGCGCCAGGGATTGCCTTTTCTATAGTAAATTATTCAAAAAATAATTTTTTACTGTCGCAAATTTTAAATATCCCAGGGATTGCCTTTTATATAGTAAATTTCTCACAAATTAATTTTTTACTGTCGCAAATTTTAATTGCGCTAGGGATTGCCTTTTCTATAGTAAACTTTTCAAAAAATAATTTTCTGCTGTCGCAAATTTTAATTACGCCAGGGATTGCCTTTTCTATAGTAAATTCTTCAAAAAATAATTTTCTACTGTCGCAAATTTTAATTGCGCCAGGGATTGCCTTTTCTACAGTAAATTTTTCAAAAATTAATTTTTTACTGTCGCAAATTTTAAATACGCCAGGGATTGCCTTTTCTATAGTAAATTATTCAAAAAATAATTTTCTACTGTCGCAAATTTTAAGTGCGCCAGGGATTGCCTTTTCTATAGTAAATTATTCAAAAAATAATTTTTTACTGTCGCAAATTTTAAATATCCCAGGGATTGCCTTTTCTATAGTAAATTTCTAACAAATTAATTTTTTATTGTCGCAAATTTTAATTGCGCCAGGGATTGCCTTTTCTATAGTAAATTTTGCAAAAAATAATTTTTTACTGTCGCAAATTTTAATTGCGCCAGGTATTGCCTTTTCTATAGTAAATTATTCAAAAAATAATTTTTTACTGTCGCAAATTTTAATTGCGCCAGGGATTGCCTTTTCTATAGTAAATTATTCAAAAAATAATTTTTTACTATCGCAAATTTTAATTGCGCCAGGGATTGCCTTTTCTACAGTAAATTTTTCAAAAAATAATTTTTTACTGTCGCAAATTTTAATTGCGCCAGGGATTGCCTTTTCTATAGTAAATTATTCAAAAAATAATTTTCTACTGTCGCAAATTTTAATTACGCCAGGGATTGCCTTTTCTATAGTAAATTTTGCAAAAAATAATTTTTTACTGTCGGAAATTTTAATTGCGCCAGGGATTGCCTTTTCTATAGTAAGTTATTCAAAAAATAATTTTCAACTGTCGCAAATTTTAATTACGCCAGGGATTGCCTTTTCTATAGTAAATTATTCAAAAAATAATTTTCTACTGTCGCAAATTTTAATTACGCCAGGGATTGCCTTTTCTATAGTAAATTATTCAAAAAATAATTTTCTACTGTGGCAAATTTTAATTGCGCTAGGGATTGCCTTTTCTACAGTAAATTTTTCAAAAAATAATTTTTTACTGTCGCAAATATTAAGTGCGCCAGGGATTGCCTTTTCTATAGTAAATTATTCAAAAAATAATTTTTTACTGTCGCAAATTTTAAGTGCGCCAGGGATTGCCTTTTCTATAGTAAATTATTCAAAACATAATTTTATACTGTCGCAAATTTTAATTACGCCAGGGATTGCCTTTTCTATAGTAAATTATTCAAAAAATAATTTCTTACTGTCGCAAATTTTAAATACGCCAGGGATTGCCTTTTCTATAGTAAATTATTCAAAAAATAATTTTCTACTGTCGCAAATTTTAATTACGCCAGGGATTGCCTTTTCTATAGAAAATTATTCAAAAAATAATTTTCTACTGTCGCAAATTTTAATTACGCCAGGGATTGCCTATTCTATAGTAAATTATTCAAAAAATAATTTTATACTGTCGCAAATTTTAATTGCGCCCGGGATTGCCTTTTCTATAGTAAATTATTCAAAAAATAATTTTTTACTGTCGCAAATTTTAAGTGCGCCAGTGATTGCCTTTTCTATAGTAAATTATTCAAAAAATAATTTTTTACTGTCGCAAATTTTAAGTGCGTCAGGGATTGCCATTTCTATAGTAAATTATTCAAAAAATAATTTTTTACTGTCGCAAATTTTAAGTGCGCCAGGGATTGCCTTTTCTATAGTAAATTATTCAAAAAATAATTTTTTACTGTCGCAAATTTTAAGTGCGCCAGGGATTGCCATTTCTATAGTAAATTATTCAAAAAATAATTTTATAGTGTCGCAAATTTTAATTACGCCAGGGATTGCCTTTTCTATAGTAAATTATTCAAAAAATAATTTTATACTGTCGCAAATTTTAATTACGCCAGGGATTGCCTTTTCTATAGTAAATTATTCAAAAAAATTTTTAAGTGCGCCAGGGATTGCCATTTCAATAGTAAATTATTCAAAAAATAATTTTGTACTGTCGCAAATTTTAATTACGCCAGGGATTGCCTTTTCTATAGTAAATTATTCAAAAAATAATTTTATACTGTCGCAAATTTTAATTACGCCAGGGATTGCCTTTTCTATAGTAAATTTCTCACAAATTAATTTCTTACTGTCGGAAATTTTAAATACGCCAGGGATTGACTTTTCTATAGTAAATTATTCAAAAAATAATTTTCTACTGTCGCAAATTTTAATTACGCCAGGGATTGCCTTTTCTATAGTAAATTATTCAAAAAATAATTTTCTACTGTCGCAAATTTTAAGTGCGCCAGGGATTGCCTTTTCTATAGTAAATTATTCAAAAAATAATTTTATACTGTCGCAAATTTTAATTGCGCCAGGGATTGCCTTTTCTATAGTAAATTATTCAAAAAATAATTTTTTACTGTCGCAAATTTTAATTATTCCAGGGATTGCCTTTTCTATAGTAAATTTCTCACAAATTATTTTTTTCTGTCGCAAATTTTAAATACGCCAGGGATTGCCTTTTCTATAGTAAATTATTCAAAAAATAATTTTCTACTGTCGCAAATTTTAATTACGCCAGGGATTGCCTTTTCTATAGTAAATTATTCAAAAAATAATTTTCTACTATCGCAAATTTTAATTACGCCAGGGATTGCCTTTTCTATAGTAAATTATTCAAAAAATAATTTTATACTGTCGCAAATTTTAATTGCGCCAGGGATTGCCTTTTCTATAGTAAATTATTCAAAAAATAATTTTGTACTCTCGCAAGTTTTAAGTGCGCCAGGGATTGCCTTTTCTATAGTAAATCATTCAAAAAATAATTTTTTACTGTCGCAAATTTTAAGTGCGCCAGGGATTGCCTTTTCTATAGTAAATTATTCAAAAAATAATTTTTTACTGTCGCAAATTTTAAGTGCGCTACGGATTGCCTTTTCTATAGTAAATTATTCAAAAAATAATTTTCTACTGTCGCAAATTTTAATTACGCCAGGGATTGCCTTTTCTATAGTAAATTTGTCACAAATTAAATTCTTACTGTCGCAAATTTTAAATACGCCAGGGATTGCCTTTTCTATAGTAAATAATTCAAAAAATAATTTTCTACTGTAGCAAATTTTAATTACGCCAGGGATTGCCTTTTCTATAGTAAATTATTCAAAAAATAATTTTCTACTGTCGCAAATTTTAATTACGCCAGGGATTGCCTTTTCTATAGTAAATTATTCAAAAAATAATTTTATACTGTCGCAAATTTTAATTACGCCAGGGATTGCCTTTTCTATAGTAAATTATTCAAAAAATAATTTTTTACTGTCGCAAATTTTAAGTGCGCCAGGGATTGCCTTTTCTGTAGTAAATTATTCAAAAAATAATTTTCTACTGTCGCAAATTTTAATTGCGCCAGGGATTGCCTTTTCTACAGTAAATGTTTCAAAAATTAATTTTTTACTGTCGCAAATTTTAAATACGCCAGGGATTGCCTTATCTATAGTAAATTATTCAAAAAATAATTTTCTACTGTCGCAAATTTTAAGTGCGCCAGGGATTGCCTTTTCTATAGTAAATTATTCAAAAAATAATTTTTTACTGTCGCAAATTTTAAATATCCCAGGGATTGCCTTTTCTATAGTAAATTTCTCACAAATTAATTTTTTACTGTCGCAAATTTAAATTGCGCCAGGGATTGCCTTCTCTATAGTAAATTTTGCAAAAAATAATTTTTTACTGTCGCAAATTTTAATTGCGCCAGGGATTGCCTTTTCTATAGTAAATTATTCAAAAAATAATTTTTTACTGTCGCAAATTTTAATTGCGCCAGGGATTGCCTTTTCTATAGTAAATTATTCAAAAAATAATTTTTTACTGTCGCAAATTTTAATTGCGCCAGGGATTGCCTTTTCTACAGTAAATTTTTCAAAAAATAATTTTTTACTGTCGCAAATTTTAATTGCGCCAGGGATTGCCTTTTCTATAGTAAATTATTCAAAAAATAATTTTCTACTGTCGCAAATTTTAATTACGCCAGGGATTGCCTTTTCTATAGTAAATTTTGCAAAAAATAATTTTTTACTGTCGCAAATTTTAATTGCGCCAGGGATTGCCTTTTCTATAATAAATTATTCAAAAAATAATTTTTAACTGTCGCAAATTTTAATTACGCCAGGGATTGCCTTTTTTATAGTAAATTATTCAAAAAATAATTTTCTACTGTCGCAAATTTTAATTACGCCAGGGATTGCCTTTTCTATAGTAGATTATTCAAAAAATAATTTTCTACTGTGGCAAATTTTAATTGCGCCAGGGATTGCCTTTTCTACAGTAAATTTTTCAAAAAATTATTTTTTACTGTCGCAAATTTTAAGTGCGCCAGGGATTGCCTTTTCTATAGTAAATTATTCAAAAATTAATTTTTTACTATCGCAAATTTTAAGTGCGCCAGGGATTGCCTTTTCTATAGTAAATTATTCAAAAAATAATTTTATACTGTCGCAAATTTTAATTACGCCAGGGATTGCCTTTTCTATAGTAAATTATTCAAAAAATAATTTCTTACTGTCGCAAATTTTAAATACGCCAGGGTTGCCTTTTATATAGTAAATTATTCAAAAAATAATTTTCTACTGTCGCAAATTTTAATTACGCCAGGGATTGCCTTTTCTATAGTAAATTATTCAAAAAATAATTTTCTACTGTCGCAAATTTTAATTACGCCAGGGATTGCCTTTTCTATAGTAAATTATTCAAAAAATAATTTTATACTGTCGCATATTTTAATTGCGCCAGGGATTGCCTTTTCTATAGTAAATTATTCAAAAAATAATTTTTTACTGTCGCAAATTTTAAGTGCGGCAGGGATTGCCTTTTCTATAGTAAATTATTCAAAAAATAATTTTTTACTGTCGCAAATTTTAAGTGCGCCAGGGATTGCCTTTTCTATAGTAAATTATTCAAAAAATAATTTTTTACTGTCGCAAATTTTAAGTGCGCCAGGGATTGCCTTTTCTATAGTAAATTATTCAAAAAATAATTTTATACTGTCGCAAATTTTAATTACGCCAGGGATTGCCTTTTCTATAGTAAATTATTCAAAAAATAATTTTCTACTGTCCCAAATTTTAATTACGCCAGGGATTGCCTTTTCTATAGTAAATTATTCAAAAAATAATTTTCTACTGTCGCAAATTTTAATTACGCCAGGGATTGCCTTTTCTATAGTAAATTATTCAAAAAATAATTTTATACTGTCGCAAATTTTAATTACGCCAGGGATTGCCTTTTCTATAGAAAATTATTCAAAAAATAATTTTATACTGTCGCAAATTTTAATTACGCCAGGGATTGCCTTTTCTATAGTAAATTATTCAAAAAATAATTTTCTACTGTCGCAAATTTTAAATACGCCAGGGATTGCATTTTCTATAGTAAATTATTCAAAAAATAATTTTCTACTGTCGCAAATTTTAATTACGCCAGGGATTGCCTTTTCTATAGTAAATTATTCAAAAAATAATTTTCTACTGTCGCAAATTTTAATTACGCCAGGGATTGCCTTTTCTATAGTAAATTATTCCAAAAATAATTTTATACTGTCGCAAATTTTAATTACGCCAGGGATTGCCTTTTCTATAGTAAATTATTCAAAAAATAATTTTATACTGTCGCAAATTTTAATTACGCCAGGGATTGCCTTTTCTATAGTAAATTATTCAAAAAATAATTTTCTACTGTCGCAAATTTTAAATACGCCAGGGATTGCCTTTTCTATAGTAAATTATTCAAAAAATAATTTTCTACTGTCGCAAATTTTAATTACGCCAGGGATTGCCTTTTCTATAGTAAATTATTCAAAAAATAATTTCCTACTGTCGCAAATTTTAATTACGCCAGGTATTGCCTTTTCTATAGTAAATTATTCAAAAAATAATTTTATACTGTCGCAAATTTTAATTGCGCCAGGGATTGCATTTTCTCTAGTAAATTATTCTAAAAATAATTTTTTACTGTCGCAAATTTTAAGTGCGCCAGGGATTGCCTATTCTATAGTAAATTATTCAAAAAATAATTTTTTACTGTCGCAAATTTTAAGTGCGCCAGGGATTGCCTTTTCTATAGTAAATTATTCAAAAAATAATTTTTTACTGTCGCAAAATTTAAGTGCGCCAGGGATTGCCTTTTCTATAGTAAATTATTCGAAAAATAATTTTATACTGTCGCAAATTTTAATTACGCCAGGGATTGCCTTTTCTATAGTAAATTATTCAAAAAATAATTTTCTACTGTCGCAAATTTTAATTACGCCAGGGATTGCCTTTTCTATAGTAAATTTCTCACAAATTAATTTCTTACTGTCGCAAATTTTAAATACGCCAGGGATTGCCTTTTCTATAGTAAATTATTCAAAAAATAATTTTCTACTGTCGAAAATTTTAATTACGCCAGGGATTGCCTTTTCTATAGTAAATTATTCAAAAAATAATTTTCTACTGTCGCAAATTTTAATTACGCCAGGGATTGCCTTTTCTATAGTAAATTATCCACAAAAAAATTTTATACTGTCGCAAATTCTAATTGCGCCAGGGATTGCCTTTTCTATAGTAAATTATTCAAAAAATAATTTTTTACTGTCGCAAGTTTTAAGTGCGCCAGGGATTGCCTTTTATATAGTAAATTATTCAAAAAATAATTTTTTACTGTCGCAAATTTTAAGTGCGCCAGGGATTGCCTTTTCTATATTAAATTATTCAAAAAATAATTTTTGCTGTCGCAAATTTTAAGTGCATCAGGGATTGCCTTTTCTATAGTAAATTATTCAAAAAATAATTTTTTACTGTCGCAAATTTTAAGTGCGCCAGGGATTGCCTTTTCTATAGTAAATTATCCACAAAAAAATTTTATACTGTCGCAATTTTAAGTGCCCAGGGATTGCCATTTCTATAGTAAATTATTCAAAAAATAATTTTTACTGTCGCAAATTTTAAGTGCGCCAGGGATTGCCTTTTCTATAGTAAATTATTCAAAAAATAATTTTTTACTGTCGCAAATTTAAGTGCCCCAGGGATTGCCTTTTCTATAGTCAATTATTCAAAAAATAATTTTATACTGTCGCAAATTATAATTACGCCAGGGATTGCCTTTTCTATAGTAAATTATTCAAAAAATAATTTTCTACTGTCGCAAATTTTAATTACGCCAGGGATTGCCTTTTCTATAGTAAATTTCTCACAAATTAATTTCTTACTTTCGCAAATTTTAAATACGCCAGGGATTGCCTTTTCTATAATAAATTATTCAAAAAATAATTTTCTACTGTCGCAAATTTTAATTACGCCAGGGATTGCCTTTTCTATAGTAAATTATTCAAAAAATAATTTTGTACTGTCGCAAATTTTAATTACGCCAGGGATTGCCTTTTCTATAGTAAATTATTCAAAAAATAATTTTATACTGTCGCAAATGTTAATTACGCCAGGGATTGCCTTTTCTATAGTAAATTATTCAAAAAATAATTTTTTACTGTCGCAAATTTTAAGTGCGCCAGGGATTGCCTTTTCTTTAGTAAATTATTCAAAAAATAATTTTCAACTGTCGCAAATTTTAATTGCGCCAGGGATTGCCTTTTCTATAGTAAATTATTCAAAAAATAATTTTTTACTCTCGCAAATTTTAATTACGCCAGGGATTGCCTTTTCTATAGTAAATTTTTCAAAAAATAATTTTCTACTGTCGCAAATTTTAAATATCCCAGGAATTGCCTTTTCTATAGTAAATTATTCAAAAAATAATTTTTTACTGTCGCAAATTGTAAGTGCGCCAGGGATTGCCTTTTCTATAGTAAACTTTTCAAAAAATAATTTTCTACTGTCGCGAAATTGCGCCAGGGATTGCCTTTTCTATAGTAAATTATTCAAAAAATAATTTTATACTGTCGCAAATTTTAATTGCGCCAGGGATTGCCTTTTCTATAGTAAATTATTCAAAAAATAATTTTCTACTGTCGCAAATTTTAAATATCCCAGGGATTGCCTTTTCTATAGTAAATTATTCAAAAAATTATTTTTTACTGTCGCAAATTTTAAGTGCGCCAGGGATTGCCTTTTCTATAGTAAACTTTTCAAAAAATAATTTTCTACTGTCGCGAATTTTAATTGCGCCAGGGATTGCCTTTTCTATAGTAAATTATTCAAAAAATAATTTTATACTGTCGCAAATTTTAATTGCGCCAGGGATTGCCTTTTCTATAGTAAATTATTCAAAAAATAATTTTCTACTGTCGCAAATTTTAATTACGCCAGGGATTGCCTTTTCTATAGTAAATTATTCAAAAAATAATTTTATACTGTCGCAAATTTTAATTGCGCCAGGGATTGCCTTTTCTATAGTAAATTATTCAAAAAATAATTTTTTACTGTCGCAAGTTTTAAGTGCGCCAGGGATTGCCATTTATATAGTAAATTATTCAAAAAATAATTTTTTACTGTCGCAAATTTTAAGTGCGCCAGGGATTGCCTTTTCTATAGTAAATTATTCAAAAAATAATTTTTGCTGTTGCAAATTTTAAGTGCGCCAGGGATTGCCTTTTCTATAGTAAATTATTCAAAAAATAATTTTATACTGTCACAAATTTTAATTACGCCAGGGATTGCCTTTTCTATAGTAAATTATTCAAAAAATAATTTTCTACTGTCGCAAATTTTAATTACGCCAGGGATTGCCTTTTCTATAGTAAATTTCTCACAAATTAATTTCTTACTGTCGCAAATTTTAAATACGCCAGGGATTGCCTTTTCTATAGTAAATTATTCAAAAAATAATTTTCTACTGTCGCAAATTTTAATTACGCCAGGGATTGCCTTTTCTATAGTAAATTATTCAAAAAATAATTTTCTACTGTCGCAAATTTTAATTACGCCAGGGATTGCCTTTTCTATAGTAAATTATTCAAAAAATAATTTTATACTGTCGCAAATTTTAATTGCGCCAGGGATTGCCTTTTCTATATTAAATTATTCAAAATAATAATTTTTTACTGTCGCAAATTTTAAGTGCGCCAGGGATTGCCATTTCTATAGTAAATTATTCAAAAAATAATTTTTTACTGTCGCAAATTTTAAGTGCGCCAGGGATTGCCTTTTCTATAGTAAATTATTCAAAAAATTATTTTTTACTGTCGCAAATTTTAAGTGCGCCAGGGATTGCCTTTTCTATAGTAAATTATTCAAAAAATAATTTTATACTGTCGCAAATTTTAATTACGCCAGGGAATGCCTTTTCTATAGTAAATTATTCAAAAAAATAATTTTCTACTGTCGCAAATTTTAATCACGCCAGGGATTGCCTTTCTATAGTAAATTTCTCACAAATTAATTTCTTACTTTCGCAAATTTTAAATACGCCAAGGATTGCCTTTTCTATAATAAAATTATTCAAAAAATAATTTTTCTACTGTCGCAAATTTTAATTACGCCACGGATTGCCTTTTCTATAGTAAATTATTCAAAAAATAATTTTCTACTGTCGCAAATTTTAATTACGCCAGGGATTGCCTTTTCTATAGTAAATTATTCAAAAAATAATTTTATACTGTCGCAAATGTTAATTACGCCAGGGATTGCCTTTTCTATAGTAAATTATTCAAAAAATAATTTTTTAATGTCGCAAATTTTAAGTGCGACAGGGATTGCCTTTTCTATAGTAAATTATTCAAAAAATAATTTTCAACTGTCGCAAATTTTAACTGCGCCAGGGATTGCCTTTTCTATAGTAAATTATTCAAAAAATAATTTTTTACTCTCGCAAATTTTAATTACGCCAGGGATTGCCTTTTCTATAGTAAATTTTTCAAAAAATAATTTTCTACTGTCGCAAATTTTAAATATCCCAGGAATTGCCTTTTCTATAGTAAATTATTCAAAAAATAATTTTTTACTGTCGCAAATTTTAAGTGCGCCAGGGATTGCCTTTTCTATAGTAAACTTTTCAAAAAATAATTTTCTACTGTCGCGAATTTTAATTGCGCCAGGGATTGCTCTTTTCTATAGTAAATTATTCAAAAAATAATTTTATACTGTCGCAAATTTTAATTGCGCCAGGGATTGCCTTTTCTATAGTAAATTATTCAAAAAATCATTTTCTACTGTCGCAAATTTTAAGTATCCCAGGTATTGCCTTTTCTACAGTAAATTTTTCAAAAAATAATTTTTTACTGTCGCAAATTTTAATTGCGCCAGGGATTGCCTTTTCTATAGTAAATTATTCAAAAAATAATTTTCTACTGTCGCAAATTTTAATTACGCCAGGGATTGCCTTTTCTATAGTAAATTTTGCAAAAAAATAATTTTTTACTGTCGCAAATTTTAATTGCGCCAAGGATTGCCTTTTCTATAGTAAATTATTCAAAAAATAATTTTCAACTGTCGCAAATTTTAATTACGCCAGGGATTGCCTTTGAATAATTTACTATAGAAAAGGCAATCCCTGGCGCAATTAAAAGTTGCGACAGTAAAAAATTATTTTTTGAATAATTTACTATAGAAATGGCAATCCCTGGCGCAATTAAAATTTGCGACAGTAAAAAATTATTTTTTGAATAATTTACTATAGAAATGGCAATCCCTGGCGTAATTAAAATTTGCGACCGTTGAAAATTATTTTTTGAATAATTTACTATAGAAAAGGCAATCCCTGGCGTATTTAAAATTTACGACAGTATAAAATTATTTTTTGAATAATTTACTATAGAAAAGGCAATCCCTGGGATATTTAAAATTTGCGACAGTAAAAAAATTAATTTGTGAAAAATTTACCTGGCGAAATTGAAATTTGCCAGAGTAAAAAATTATTTTTTGAATAATTTACTATAAAAAAGGCAATCCCTGGCGGATTTGAAATTTGCGACAGTTGAAAATTATTTTTTTGAAAAGTTTACTATAGAAAAGGCAATCCTTGGCGTAATTAAAATTTGCGACAGTATAAAATTATTTTTTTGAATAATTTGCTATAGAAAGGCAATCACTGGCGTAATTAAAATTTGCGACAGTAAAAAACTATTTTTTGAATAATTTACTATAGAAAAGGCAATCCCTGGCGCACTTAAAATTTGCGACAGTAAAAAATTATTTTTTGAATAATTTACTATAGAAAAGGCAATCCCTGGCGCACTTAAAACTTGCGACAGTAGAAAATTATTTTTTGAATAATTTACTATAGAAAAGGCAATCCCGGGCGTAATTAAAATTTGCGACAGTAGAAAATTATTTTTTGAATAATTTACTATAGAAAAGGCAATCAATGGCGTAATAAAAATTTGCGACAGTTGAAAATTATTTTTTGAATAATTTACTATAGAAAAGGCAATCCCTGGCGCACTTAAAATTTGCGACAGTAAAAAATTATTTTTTGAATAATTTACTATAGAAAAGGCAATCCCTGGCGTATTTAAAATTTGCGACAGTATAAAATTATTTTTTGAATAATTTACTATAGAAAAGGCAATCCCTGGCGCAATTAAAATTTGCGACAGTTGAAAATTATAGAAAAGGCAATCCCTGGCGTAATTAAAATTTGCGACAGTATAAAATTATTTTTTGAATAATTTACTATAGAAAAGGCAATTCCTGGCGCAATTAAAATTTGCGACAGTTGAAAATTATTTTTGAATAATTTACTATAGAAAAGGCAATCCCTGGCGTAATTAAAATTTGCGACAGTATAAAATTATTTTTTGAATAATTTACTATAGAAAAGGCAATCCATGGCGTATTTAAAATTTGCGACAGTAAAAAATTATTTTTTGAATAATTTACAATAGAAAAGGCAATCCCTGGCGTATTTAAAATTTGCGACAGTAAAAAATTATTTTTTGAATAATTTACTATAGAAAAGGCAATCCCTGGCGCACTTAAAATTTGCGACAGTAAAAAATTATTTTTTGAATAGTTTACTATAGAAAAGGCAATCCCTGGCGTATTTAAAATTTGCGACAGTAAAAAATTATTTTTTGAATAATTTACTATAGAAAAGGCAATCCCTGGCGTATTTAAAATTTGCGACAGTAAAAAATTATTTTTTGAATAATTTACTATAGAAAAGGCAATCCCTGGCGCAATTAAAATTTGCGACAGTTGAAAATTATTTTTTGAATAATTTACTATAGAAAAGGCAATCCCTGGCGCACTTAAAACTTGCGACAGTAGAAAATTATTTTTTGTATAATTTACTATAGAAAAGACAATCCCTGGCGTAATTAAAATTTGCGACAGTAGAAAATTATTTTTTGAATAATTTACTATAGAAAAGGCAATCAATGGCGTAATTAAAATTTGCGACAGTTGAAAATTATTTTTTGAATAATTTACTATAGAAAAGGCAATCCCTGGCGCACATAAAATTTGCGACAGTAAAAAATTATTTTTTGAATATTTTACTAAAGAAAAGGCAATCCCTGGCGTATTTAAAATTTGCGACAGTATAAAATTATTTTTTGAATAATTTACTATAGAAAAGGCAATCCCTGGCGCAATTAAAATTTGCGACAGTTGAAAATTATTTTTTGAATAATTTACTATAGAAAAGGCAATCCCTGGCGTAATTAAAATTTGCGACAGTATAAAATTATTTTTTGAATAATTTACTATAGAAAAGGCAATCCCTGGCGCAATTAAAATTTGCGACAGTTGAAAATTATTTTTTGAATAATTTACTATAGAAAAGGCAATCCCTGGCGTAATTAAAATTTGCGACAGTTGAAAATTATTTTTTGAATAATTTACTATAGAAAAGGCAATCCCTGGCGTAGTTAAAATTTGCGACAGTATAAAATTATTTTTTGAATAATTTACTATAGAAAAGGCAATCCCTGGCGCAATTAAAATTTGCGACAGTTGAACATTATTTTTTGAATAATTTACTATAGAAAAGGCAATCCCTGGCGCAGTTAAAATTTGCGACAGTTGAAAATTATTTTTTGAATAATTTACTATAGAAAAGGCAATCCCTGGCGTAATTAAAATTTGCGACAGTTGAAAATTATTTTTTGAATAATTTACTATAGAAAAGGCAATCCCTGGCGTAATTAAAATTTGCGGCAGTATAAAATTATTTTTTGAATAATTTACTATAGAAAAGGCAATCCCTGGCGTATTTAAAATTTGCGACAGTAAAAAATTATTTTTTGAATAATTTACTATAGAAAAGGCAATCCCTGGCGTATTTAAAATTTGCGACAGTAAAAAATTATTTTTTGAATAATTTACTATAGAAAAGGCAATCCCTGGCGTATTTAAAATTTGCGACAGTAAAAAATTAATTTTTGAATAATTTGCTATAGAAAAGGCAATCACTGGCGTAATTAAAATTTGCGACAGTAAAAAACTATTTTTTGAATAATTTACTATAGAAAAGGCAATCCCTGGCGCACTTAAAATTTGCGACAGTAAAAAATTATTTTTTGAATAATTTACTATAGAAAAGGCAATCCCTGGCGCACTTAAAACTTGCGACAGTAGAAAATTATTTTTTGAATAATTTACTATAGAAAAGGCAATCCCGGGCGTAATTAAAATTTGCGACAGTAGAAAATTATTTTTTGAATAATTTACTATAGAAAAGGCAATCAATGGCGTAATAAAAATTTGCGACAGTTGAAAATTATTTTTTGAATAATTTACTATAGAAAAGGCAATCCCTGGCGCACTTAAAATTTGCGACAGTAAAAAATTATTTTTTGAATAATTTACTATAGAAAAGGCAATCCCTGGCGTATTTAAAATTTGCGACAGTATAAAATTATTTTTTGAATAATTTACTATAGAAAAGGCAATCCCTGGCGCAATTAAAATTTGCGACAGTTGAAAATTATAGAAAAGGCAATCCCTGGCGTAATTAAAATTTGCGACAGTATAAAATTATTTTTTGAATAATTTACTATAGAAAAGGCAATTCCTGGCGCAATTAAAATATGCGACAGTTGAAAATTATTTTTGAATAATTTACTATAGAAAAGGCAATCCCTGACGTAATTAAAATTTGCGACAGTATAAAATTATTTTTTGAATAATTTACTATAGAAAAGGCAATCCATGGCGTATTTAAAATTTGCGACAGTAAAAAATTATTTTTTGAATAATTTACTATAGAAAAGGCAATCCCTGGCGTATTTAAAATTTGCGACAGTAAAAAATTATTTTTTGAATAATTTACTATAGAAAAGGCAATCCCTGGCGCACTTAAAATTTGCGACAGTAAAAAATTATTTTTTGAATAGTTTACTATAGAAAAGGCAATCCCTGGCGTATTTAAAATTTGCGACAGTAAAAAATTATTTTTTGAATAATTTACTATAGAAAAGGCAATCCCTGGCGTATTTAAAATTTGCGACAGTAAAAAATTATTTTTTGAATAATTTACTAAAGAAAAGGCAATCCCTGGCGCAATTAAAATTTGCGACAGTTGAAAATTATTTTTTGAATAATTTACTATAGAAAAGGCAATCCCTGGCGCACTTAAAACTTGCGACAGTAGAAAATTATTTTTTGAATAATTTACTATAGAAAAGACAATCCCTGGCGTAATTAAAATTTGCGACAGTAGAAAATTATTTTTTGAATAATTTACTATAGAAAAGGCAATCAATGGCGTAATTAAAATTTGCGACAGTTGAAAATTATTTTTTGAATAATTTACTATAGAAAAGGCAATCCCTGGCGCACATAAAATTTGCGACAGTAAAAAATTATTTTTTGAATATTTTACTAAAGAAAAGGCAATCCCTGGCGTATTTAAAATTTGCGACAGTATAAAATTATTTTTTGAATAATTTACTATAGAAAAGGCAATCCCTGGCGCAATTAAAATTTGCGACAGTTGAAAATTATTTTTTGAATAATTTACTATAGAAAAGGCAATCCCTGGCGTAATTAAAATTTGCGACAGTATAAAATTATTTTTTGAATAATTTACTATAGAAAAGGCAATCCCTGGCGCAATTAAAATTTGCGACAGTTGAAAATTATTTTTTGAATAATTTACTATAGAAAAGGCAATCCCTGGCGTAATTAAAATTTGCGACAGTTGAAAATTATTTTTTGAATAATTTACTATAGAAAAGGCAATCCCTGGCGTAGTTAAAATTTGCGACAGTATAAAATTATTTTTTGAATAATTTACTATAGAAAAGGCAATCCCTGGCGCAATTAAAATTTGCGACAGTTGAACATTATTTTTTGAATAATTTACTATAGAAGAGGCAATCACTGGCGCAGTTAAAATTTGCGACAGTTGAAAATTATTTTTTGAATAATTTACTATAGAAAAGGCAATCCCTGGCGTAATTAAAATTTGCGACAGTTGAAAATTATTTTTTGAATAATTTACTATAGAAAAGGCAATCCCTGGCGTAATTAAAATTTGCGGCAGTATAAAATTATTTTTTGAATAATTTACTATAGAAAAGGCAATCCCTGGCGTATTTAAAATTTGCGACAGTAAAAAATTATTTTTTGAATAATTTACTATAGAAAAGGCAATCCCTGGCGTATTTAAAATTTGCGACAGTAAAAAATTATTTTTTGAATAATTTACTATAGAAAAGGCAATCCCTGGCGTAATTAAAATTTGCCACAGTAGAAAATTATTTTTTGAATAATTTACTATAGAAAAGGCAATCCCTGGCGTAATTAATATTTGCGACAGTAGAAAATTATTTTTTGAATAATTTACTATAGAAAAGGCAATCCCTAGCGTATTTAAAATTTGCGACAGTAAAAAATTATTTTTTGAATAATTTACTATAGAAAAGGCAATCCCTGGCGTATTTAAAATTTGCGACAGTAAAAAACTAATATTTTGAAAAATTTACTGTAGAAAAGGCAATCCCTGGCGCAATTAAAATTTGCGACAGTAAAAAATTATTTTTTGAATAATTTACTATAGAAAAGGCAATCCCTGGCGCACTTAAAATTTGCGACAGTAAAAAATTAATTTGTGAGAAATTTACTATAGAAAAGGCAATCCCTGGGATATTTAAAATTTGCGACAGTAAAAAATTATTTTTTGAATAATTTACTATAGAAAAGGCAATCCCTGGCGTATTTAAAATTTGCGACAGTAAAAAATTATTTTTTGAATAATTTACTATAGAAAAGGCAATCCCTGGCTTAATTAAAATTTGCGACAGTTGAAAATTATTTTTTGAATAATTTACTATAGAAAAGGCAATCCCTGGCGTAATTAAAATTTGCTACAGTCGAAAATTATTTTTTGAATAATTTACTATAGAAAAGGCAATCCCTGGCGTAATTAAAATTTGCGACAATTGAAAAATATTTTTTGAATAATTTACTATAGAAAAGGCAATCTCTGGCGGATTTAAAATTTGCGACAGTAAAAAATTAATTTGTGAGAAATTTATTATAGAAAAGGCAATCCCTGGGATATTTAAAATTTGCGACAGTAAAAAATTATTTTGTTGCAAAATTTACTATAGAAAAGGCAATCCCTGGCGTATTTAAAATTTGCGACAGTAAAAAATTATTTTTTGAATAATTTACTATAGAAAAGGCAATCCCTGGCACAATTAAAATTTGCGACAGTTGAAAATTATTTTTTGAATAATTTCCTATAGAAAAGGCAATCCCTGGCGTAATTAAAATTTGCGACAGTATAAAATTATTTTTTGAATAATTTACTATAGAAAAGGCAATTCCTGGCGCAATTAAAATTTGCGACAGTTGAAAATTATTTTTGAATAATTTACTATAGAAAAGGCAATCCCTGGCGTAATTAAAATTTGCGACAGTATAAAATTATTTTTTGAATAATTTACTATAGAAAAGGCAATCCATGGCGTATTTAAAATTTGCGACAGTAAAAAATTATTTTTTGAATAATTTACTATGGAAAAGGCAATCCCTGGCGTATTTAAAATTTGCGACAGTAAAAAATTATTTTTTGAATAATTTACTATAGAAAAGGCAATCCCTGGCGCACTTAAAATTTGCGACAGTAAAAAATTATTTTTTGAATAATTTACTATAGAAAAGGCAATCCCTGGCGTATTTAAAATTTGCGACAGTAAAAAATTATTTTTTGAATAATTTACTATAGAAAAGGCAATCCCTGGCGTATTTAAAATTTGCGACAGTAAAAAATTATTTTTTGAATAATTTACTATAGAAAAGGCAATCCCTGGCGCAATTAAAATTTGCGACAGTTGAAAATTATTTTTTGAATAATTTACTATAGAAAAGGCAATCCCTGGCGCACTTAAAACTTGCGACAGTAGAAAATTATTTTTTGAATAATTTACTATAGAAAAGACAATCCCTGGCGTAATTAAAATTTGCGACAGTAGAAAATTATTTTTTGAATAATTTACTATAGAAAAGGCAATCAATGGCGTAATTAAAATTTGCGACAGTTGAAAATTATTTTTTGAATAATTTACTATAGAAAAGGCAATCCCTGGCGCACATAAAATTTGCGACAGTAAAAAATTATTTTTTGAATATTTTACTAAAGAAAAGGCAATCCCTGGCGTATTTAAAATTTGCGACAGTATAAAATTATTTCTTGAATAATTTACTATAGAAAAGGCAATCCCTGGCGCAATTAAAATTTGCGACAGTTGAAAATTATTTTTTGAATAATTTACTATAGAAAAGGCAATCCCTGGCGTAATTAAAATTTGCGACAGTATAAAATTATTTTTTGAATAATTTACTATAGAAAAGGCAATCCCTGGCGCAATTAAAATTTGCGACAGTTGAAAATTATTTTTTGAATAATTTACTATAGAAAAGGCAATCCCTGGCGTAATTAAAATTTGCGACAGTTGAAAATTATTTTTTGAATAATTTACTATAGAAAAGGCAATCCCTGGCGTAGTTAAAATTTGCGACAGTATAAAATTATTTTTTGAATAATTTACTATAGAAAAGGCAATCCCTGGCGCAATTAAAATTTGCGACAGTTGAACATTATTTTTTGAATAATTTACTATAGAAAAGGCAATCCCTGGCGCAGTTAAAATTTGCGACAGTTGAAAATTATTTTTTGAATAATTTACTATAGAAAAGGCAATTCCTGGCGTAATTAAAATTTGCGACAGTTGAAAATTATTTTTTGAATAATTTACTATAGAAAAGGCAATCCCTGGCGTAATTAAAATTTGCGACAGTATAAAATTATTTTTTGAATAATTTACTATAGAAAAGGCAATCCCTGGCGTATTTAAAATTTGCGACAGTAAAAAATTATTTTTTGAATAATTTACTATAGAAAAGGCAATCCCTGGCGTATTTAAAATTTGCGACAGTAAAAAATTATTTTTTGAATAATTTACTATAGAAAAGGCAATCCCTGGCGTAATTAAAATTTGCCACAGTAGAAAATTATTTTTTGAATAATTTACTATAGAAAAGGCAATCCCTGGCGTAATTAATATTTGTGACAGTAGAAAATTATTTTTTGAATAATTTACTATAGAAAAGGCAATCCCTAGCGTATTTAAAATTTGCGACAGTAAAAAATTATTTTTTGAATAATTTACTATAGAAAAGGCAATCCCTGGCGTATTTAAAATTTGCGACAGTAAAAAACTAATATTTTGAAAAATTTACTGTAGAAAAGGCAATCCCTGGCGCAATTAAAATTTGCGACAGTAAAAAATTATTTTTTGAATAATTTACTATAGAAAAGGCAATCCCTGGCGCACTTAAAATTTGCGACAGTAAAAAATTAATTTGTGAGAAATTTACTATAGAAAAGGCAATCCCTGGGATATTTAAAATTTGCGACAGTAAAAAATTATTTTTTGAATAATTTACTATAGAAAAGGCAATCCCTGGCGTATTTAAAATTTGCGACAGTAAAAAATTATTTTTTGAATAATTTACTATAGAAAAGGCAATCCCTGGCTTAATTAAAATTTGCGACAGTTGAAAATTATTTTTTGAATAATTTACTATAGAAAAGGCAATCCCTGGCGTAATTAAAATTTGCTACAGTCGAAAATTATTTTTTGAATAATTTACTATAGAAAAGGCAATCCCTGGCGTAATTAAAATTTGCGACAATTGAAAATTATTTTTTGAATAATTTACTATAGAAAAGGCAATCTCTGGCGGATTTAAAATTTGCGACAGTAAAAAATTAATTTGTGAGAAATTTATTATAGAAAAGGCAATCCCTGGGATATTTAAAATTTGCGACAGTAAAAAATTATTTTGTTGCAAAATTTACTATAGAAAAGGCAATCCCTGGCGTATTTAAAATTTGCGACAGTAAAAAATTATTTTTTGAATAATTTACTATAGAAAAGGCAATCCCTGGCGCACTTAAAATTTGCGACAGTAAAAAATTAATTTGTGAGAAATTTACTATAGAAAAGGCAATCCCTGGGATATTTAAAATTTGCGACAGTAAAAAATTATTTTTTGAATAATTTACTATAGAAAAGGCAATCCCAGGCGCAATTAAAATTTGCGACAGTTGAAAATTATTTTTTGAATAATTTACTATAGAAAAGGCAATCCCTGGCGTATTTAAAATTTGCGACAGTAAAAAATTATTTTTTGAATAATTTACTATAGAAAAGGCAATCCCTGGCGCACTTAAAATTTGCGACAGTAAAAAATTAATTTGTGAGAAATTTACTATAGAAAAGGCAATCCCTGGGATATTTAAAATTTGCGACAGTAAAAAATTATTTTTTGAATAATTTACTATAGAAAAGGCAATCCCTGGCGTATTTAAAATTTGCGACAGTTGAAAATTATTTTTTGAATAATTTACTATAGAAAAGGCAATCCCTGGCGTAATTAAAATTTGCGACAGTATAAAATTATTTTTTGAATAATTTACTATAGAAAAGGCAATCCCTGGCGCAATTAAAATTTGCGACAGTTGAAAATTATTTTTGAATAATTTACTATAGAAAAGGCAATCCCTGGCGCAGTTAAAATTTGCGACAGTTGAAAATTATTTTTTGAATAATTTACTATAGAAAAGGCAATCCCTGGCGTAATTAAAATTTGCGACAGTTGAAAATTATTTTTGGAATAATTTACTATAGAAAAGGCAATCCCTGGCGTGATTAAAATTTGCGACAGTATAAAATTATTTTTTGAATAATTTACTATAGAAAAGGCAATTCCTGGCGTATTTAAAATTTGCGACAGTAAAAAATTATTTTTTGAATAATTTACTATAGAAAAGGCAATCCCTGGAGTATTTAAAATTTGCGACAGTAAAAAATTATTTTTTGAATAATTTACTATAGAAAAGGCAATCTCTGGCGCACTTAAAATTTGCGACAGTAAAAAATTATTTTTTGAATAATTTACAATAGAAAAGGCAATCCCTGGCGTATTTAAAATTTGCGACAGTAAAAAATTATTTTTTGAATAATTTACTATAGAAAAGGCAATCCCTGGCGTATTTAAAATTTGCGACAGTAAAAAATTATTTTTTGAATAATTTACTATAGAAAAGGCAATCCCTGGCGCAATTAAAATTTGCGACAGTTGAAAATTATTTTTTGAATAATTTACTATAGAAAAGGCAATCCCTGGCGTAATTAAAATTTGCGACAGTATAAAATTATTTTTTGAATAATTTACTATAGAAAAGGCAATCCCTGGCGCAATTAAAATTTGCGACAGTTGAAAATTATTTTTTGAATAATTTACTATAGAAAAGGCAATCCCTGGCGTAATTAAAATTTGCGACAGTTGAAAATTATTTTTTGAATAATTTACTATAGAAAAGGCAATCCCTGGCGTAATTAAAATTTGCGACAGTATAAAATTATTTTTTGAATAATTTACTATAGAAAAGGCAATCCCTGGCGCAATTAAAATTTGCGACAGTTGAAAATTATTTTTTGAATAATTTACTATAGAAAAGGCAATCCCTGGCGCAGTTAAAATTTGCGACAGTTGAAAATTATTTTTTGAATAATTTACTATAGAAAAGGCAATCCCTGGTGTAATTAAAATTTGCGACAGTTGAAAATTATTTTTTGAATAATTTACTATAGAAAAGGCAATCCCTGGCGCAGTTAAAATTTGCGACAGTTGAAAATTATTTTTTGAATAATTTACTATAGAAAAGGCAATCCCTGGCGTAATTAAAATTTGCGACAGTTGAAAATTATTTTTTGAATAATTTACTATAGAAAAGGCAATCCCTGGCGTAATTAAAATTTGCGACAGTAGAAAATTATTTTTTGAATAATTTACTATAGAAAAGGCAATCCCTGGCGTATTTAAAATTTGCGACAGTAAAAAATTATTTTTTGAATAATTTACTATAGAAAAGGCAATCCCTGGCGCAATTAAAATTTGCGACAGTTGAAAATTATTTTTTGAATAATTTACTATAGAAAAGGCAATCCCTGGCGCAGTTAAAATTTGCGACAGTTGAAAATTATTTTTTGAATAATTTACTATAGAAAAGGCAATCCCTGGCGTAATTAAAATTTGCGACAGCTGAAAATTATTTTTTGAATAATTTACTATAGAAAAGGCAATCCCTGGCGTAATTAAAATTTGCGACAGTATAAAATTATTTTTTGAATAATTTACTATAGAAAAGGCAATCCCTGGCGTATTTAAAATTTGCGACAGTAAAAAATTATTTTTTGAATAATTTACTATAGAAAAGGCAATCCATGGCGTATTTAAAATTTGCGACAGTAAAAAATTATTTTTTGAATAATTTACTATAGAAAAGGCAATCCCTGGCGCACTTAAAATTTGCGACAGTAAAAAATTAATTTGTGAGAAATTTACTATAGAAAAGGCAATCCCTGGGATATTTAAAAATTGCGACAGTAAAAAATTGTTTTTTGAATAATTTACTATAGAAAAGGCAATCCCTGGCGTATTTAAAATTTGCGACAGTAAAAAATTATTTTTTGAATAATTTACTATAGAAAAGGCAATCCCTGGCGTAATTAAAATTTGCGACAGTTGAAAATTATTTTTTGAATAATTTACTATAGAAAAGGCAATCCCTGGCGTAATTAAAATTTGCGACAGTAGAAAATTATTTTTTGAATAATTTACTATAGAAAAGGCAATCCCTGGCTTAATTAAAATTTGTGACAGTTGAAAATTATTTTTTGAATAATTTACTATAGAAAAGGCACTCCCTGGCGGATTTAAAATTTGCGACAGTAAAAAATTAATTTGTGAGAAATTTACTATAGAAAAGGCAATCCCTGGGATATTTAAAATTTGTGACAGTAAAAAATTATTTTTTTGCAAAATTTACTATAGAAAAGGCAATCCCTGGCGTGTTTAAAATTTGCGACAGTAAAAAATTATTTTTTGAATAATTTACTATAGAAAAGGCAATCCCTGGCGCACTTAAAATTTGCGACAGTAAAAAATTAATTTGTGAGAAATTTACTATAGAAAAGGCAATCCCTGGGATATTTAAAATTTGCGACAGTAAAAAATTATTTTTTGAATAATTTACTATAGAAAAGGCAATCCCAGGCGCAATTAAAATTTGCGACAGTTGAAAATTATTTTTTGAATAATTTACTATAGAAAAGGCAATCCCTGGCGGATTTGAAATTTGCGTCAGTAGAAAATTATTTTTTGAATAATTTACTATAGAAAAGGCAATCCCTGGCGTATTTAAAATTTGCGACAGTAGAAAATTATTTTTTGAATAATTTACTATAGAAAAGGCAATCCCTGGCGGATTTAAAATTTGCGACAGTAAAAAATTAATTTGTGAGAAATTTACTATAGAAAAGGCAATCCCTGGGATATTTAAAATTTGCGACAGTAAAAAATTATTTTTTTGCAAAATTTACTATAGAAAAGCAATCCCTGGCGTAATTAAAATTTGCGACAGTATAAAATTATTTTTTGAATAATTTACTATAGAAAAGGCAATCCCTGGCGCAATTAAAATTTGCGACAGTTGAAAATTATTTTTTGAATAATTTACTATAGAACAGGCAATCCCTGGCGTAATTAAAATTTGCGACAGTAGAAAATTATTTTTTGAATAATTTACAATAGAAAAGGCAATTCCTGGCGTAATTAAAATTTGCTACAATAGAAAATTATTTTTTGAATAATTTACTATAGAAAAGGCAATCCCTGGCGCAATTACAATTTGCGTCAGTAGAAAATTCTTTTTGAATAATTTACTATAGAAAAGGCAATCCCTGGCGGATTTGAAATTTGCTACAGTAAAAAATTATTTTTTGAATAATTTACTATAGAAAAGGCAATCCCTGGCGTAATTAAAATTTGCGACAGTTGAAAATTATTTTTTGAATAATTTACTATAGAATAGGCAATCCCTGGCGTATTTAAAATTTGCGACAGTATAAAATTATTTTTTGAATAATTTACTATAGAAAAGGCAATCCCTGGCGTAATTAAAATTTGCGACAGTTGAAAATTACTTTTTGAATAATTTACTATAGAAAAGGCAATCCCTGGCGTAATTAAAATTTGCGACAGTTGAAAATTATTTTTTGAATAATTTACTATAGAAAAGGCAATCCCTGGCGCACTTAAAATTTGCGACAGTAAAAAATTAATTTGTGAGAAATTTACTATAGAAAAGGCAATCCCTGGGATATTTAAAATTTGCGACAGTAAAAAATTATTTTTTGAATAATTTACTATAGAAAAGGCAATCCCAGGCGCAATTAAAATTTGCGACAATTGAAAATTATTTTTTGAATAATTTACTATAGAAAAGGCAATCCCTGGCGTAATTAAAATTTGCGACAGTTGAAAATTATTTTTTGAATAATTTACTATAGAAAAGGCAATCCCTGGCGTAATTAAAATTTGCGACAGTATAAAATTATTTTTTGAATAATTTACTATAGAAAAGGCAATCCCTGGCGTATTTAAAATTTGTGACAGTAAAAAATTATTTTTTGAATAATTTACTATAGAAAAGGCAATCCCTGGCGTAATTAAAATTTGCGACAGTAGAAAATTATTTTTTGAATAATTTACTATAGAAAAGGCAATCCCTAGCGTATTTAAAATTTGCGACAGTAAAAAATTATTTTTTGAATAATTTACTATAGTAAAGGCAATCCCTGGCGTATTTAAAATTTGCGACAGTAAAAAATTAATATTTTGAAAAATTTACTGTAGAAAAGGCAATCCCTGGCGCAGTTAAAATTTGCGACAGTAAAAAATTATTTTTTGAATAATTTACTATAGAAAAGGCAATCCCTGGCGCACTTAAAATTTGCGACAGTAAAAAATTAATTTGTGAGAAATTTACTATAGAAAAGGCAATCCCTGGGATATTTAAAATTTGCGACAGTAAAAAATTATTTTAGAATAATTTACTATAGAAAAGGCAATCCCTGGCGTATTTAAAATTTGCGACAGTAAAAAATTATTTTTTGAATAATTTACTATAGAAAAGGCAATCCCTGGCGTAATTAAAATTTGCGACAGTTGAAAATTATTTTTTGAATAATTTACTATAGAAAAGGCAATCCCTGGCGTAATTAAAATTTGCGACAGTAGAAAATTATTTTTTGAATAATTTACTATAGAAAAGGCAATACCTGGCGTAATTAAAATTTGCGACAGTTGAAAATTATTTTTTGAATAATTTACTATAGAAAAGGCAATCTCTGGCGGATTTAAAATTTGCGACAGTAAAAAATTAATTTGTGAGAAATTTACTATAGAAAAGGCAATCCCTGGGATATTTAAAATTTGCGACAGTAAAAAATTATTTTTTTGCAAAATTTACTATAGAAAAGGCAATCCCTGGCGTATTTAAAATTTGCGACAGTAAAAAATTATTTTTTGAATAATTTACTATAGAAAAGGCAATCCCTGGCGCACTTAAAATTTGCGACAGTAAAAAATTAATTTGTGAGAAATTTACTATAGAAAAGGCAATCCCTGGGATATTTAAAATTTGCGACAGTAAAAAATTATTTTTTGAATAATTTACTATAGAAAAGGCAATCCCAGGCGTATTTAAAATTTGCGACAGTAGAAAATTATTTTTTGAATAATTTACTATAGAAAAGGCAATCCCTGGCGGATTTAAAATTTGCGACAGTAAAAAATTAATTTGTGAGAAAATTTACTATAGAAAAGGCAATCCCTGGGATATTTAAAATTTGCGACAGTAAAAAATTATTTTTTTGCAAAATTTACTGTAGAAAAGGCAATCCCTGGCGCAATTAAAATTTGCGACAGTAAAAAATTAATTTGTGAGAAATTTACTATAGAAAAGGCAATCCCTGGGATATTTAAAATTTGCGACAGTAAAAAATTATTTTTTGAATAATTTACTATAGAAAAGGCAATCCCAGGCGTATTTAAAATTTGCGACAGTAGAAAATTATTTTTTGAATAATTTACTATAGAAAAGGCAATCCCTGGCGTATTTAAAATTTGCGACAGTAAAAAATTATTTTTTGAATAATTTACTATAGAAAAGGCAATCCCTGGCGTATTTAAAATTTGCGACAGTAAAAAATTAATATTTTGAAAAATTTACTGTAGAAAAGGCAATCCCTGGCGCAATTAAAATTTGCGACAGTAAAAAATTATTTTTTGAATAATTTACTATAGAAAAGGCAATCCCTGGCGCACTTAAAATTTGCGACAGTAAAAAATTAATTTGTGAGAAATTTACTATAGAAAAGGCAATCCCTGGGATATTTAAAAATTGCGACAGTAAAAAATTGTTTTTTGAATAATTTACTATAGAAAAGGCAATCCCTGGCGTATTTAAAATTTGCGACAGTAAAAAATTATTTTTTGAATAATTTACTATAGAAAAGGCAATCCCTGTCGTAATTAAAATTTGCGACAGTTGAAAATTATTTTTTGAATAATTTACTATAGAAAAGGCAATCCCTGGCGTAATTAAAATTTGCGACAGTAGAAAATTATTTTTTGAATAATTTACTATAGAAAAGGCAATCCCTGGCGTAATTAAAATTTGTGACAGTTGAAAATTATTTTTTGAATAATTTACTATAGAAAAGGCACTCCCTGGCGGATTTAAAATTTGCGACAGTAAAAAATTAATTTGTGAGAAATTTACTATAGAAAAGGCAATCCCTGGGATATTTAAAATTTGTGACAGTAAAAAATTATTTTTTTGCAAAATTTACTATAGAAAAGGCAATCCCTGGCGTATTTAAAATTTGCGACAGTAAAAAATTATTTTTTGAATAATTTACTATAGAAAAGGCAATCCCTGGCGCACTTAAAATTTGCGACAGTAAAAAATTAATTTGTGAGAAATTTACTATAGAAAAGGCAATCCCTGGGATATTTAAAATTTGCGACAGTAAAAAATTATTTTTTGAATAATTTACTATAGAAAAGGCAATCCCAGGCGCAATTAAAATTTGCGACAGTTGAAAATTATTTTTTGAATAATTTACTATAGAAAAGGCAATCCCTGGCGGATTTGAAATTTGCGTCAGTAGAAAATTATTTTTTGAATAATTTACTATAGAAAAGGCAATCCCTGGCGTATTTAAAATTTGCGACAGTAGAAAATTATTTTTTGAATAATTTACTATAGAAAAGGCAATCCCTGGCGGATTTAAAATTTGCGACAGTAAAAAATTAATTTGTGAGAAATTTACTATAGAAAAGGCAATCCCTGGGATATTTAAAATTTGCGACAGTAAAAAATTATTTTTTTGCAAAATTTACTATAGAAAAGGCAATCCCTGGCGTAATTAAAATTTGCGACAGTATAAAATTATTTTTTGAATAATTTACTATACAAAAGGCAATCCCTGGCGCAATTAAAATTTGCGACAGTTGAAAATTATTTTTTGAATAATTTACTATAGAACAGGCAATCCCTGGCGTAATTAAAATTTGCGACAGTAGAAAATTATTTTTTGAATAATTTACAATAGAAAAGGCAATTCCTGGCGTAATTAAAATTTGCTACAATAGAAAATTATTTTTTGAATAATTTACTATAGAAAAGGCAATCCCTGGCGCAATTACAATTTGCGTCAGTAGAAAATTCTTTTTGAATAATTTACTATAGAAAAGGCAATCCCTGGCGGATTTGAAATTTGCTACAGTAAAAAATTATTTTTTGAATAATTTACTATAGAAAAGGCAATCCCTGGCGTAATTAAAATTTGCGACAGTTGAAAATTATTTTTTGAATAATTTACAATAGAATAGGCAATCCCTGGCGTATTTAAAATTTGCGACAGTATAAAATTATTTTTTGAATAATTTACTATAGAAAAGGCAATCCCTGGCGTAATTAAAATTTGCGACAGTTGAAAATTACTTTTTGAATAATTTACTATAGAAAAGGCAATCCCTGGCGTAATTAAAATTTGCGACAGTTGAAAATTATTTTTTGAATAATTTACTATAGAAAAGGCAATCCCTGGCGCACTTAAAATTTGCGACAGTAAAAAATTAATTTGTGAGAAATTTACTATAGAAAAGGCAATCCCTGGGATATTTAAAATTTGCGACAGTAAAAAATTATTTTTTGAATAATTTACTATAGAAAAGGCAATCCCAGGCGCAATTAAAATTTGCGACAATTGAAAATTATTTTTTGAATAATTTACTATAGAAAAGGCAATCCCTGGCGTAATTAAAATTTGCGACAGTTGAAAATTATTTTTTGAATAATTTACTATAGAAAAGGCAATCCCTGGCGTAATTAAAATTTGCGACAGTATAAAATTATTTTTTGAATAATTTACTATAGAAAAGGCAATCCCTGGCGTATTTAAAATTTGTGACAGTAAAAAATTATTTTTTGAATAATTTACTATAGAAAAGGCAATCCCTGGCGTAATTAAAATTTGCGACAGTAGAAAATTATTTTTTGAATAATTTACTATAGAAAAGGCAATCCCTAGCGTATTTAAAATTTGCGACAGTAAACAATTATTTTTTGAATAATTTACTATAGTAAAGGCAATCCCTGGCATATTTAAAATTTGCGACAGTAAAAAATTAATATTTGAAAAATTTACTGTAGAAAAGGCAATCCCTGGCGCAGTTAAAATTTGCGACAGTAAAAAATTATTTTTTGAATAATTTACTATAGAAAAGGCAATCCCTGGCGCACTTAAAATTTGCGACAGTAAAAAATTAATTTGTGAGAAATTTACTATAGAAAAGGCAATCCCTGGGATATTTAAAATTTGCGACAGTAAAAAATTATTTTAGAATAATTTACTATAGAAAAGGCAATCCCTGGCGTATTTAAAATTTGCGACAGTAAAAAATTATTTTTTGAATAATTTACTATAGAAAAGGCAATCCCTGGCGTAATTAAAATTTGCGACAGTTGAAAATTATTTTTTGAATAATTTACTATAGAAAAGGCAATCCCTGGCGTAATTAAAATTTGCGACAGTAGAAAATTATTTTTTGAATAATTTACTATAGAAAAGGCAATACCTGGCGTAATTAAAATTTGCGACAGTTGAAAATTATTTTTTGAATAATTTACTATAGAAAAGGCAATCTCTGGCGGATTTAAAATTTGCGACAGTAAAAAATTAATTTGTGAGAAATTTACTATAGAAAAGGCAATCCCTGGGATATTTAAAATTTGCGACAGTAAAAAATTATTTTTTTGCAAAATTTACTATAGAAAAGGCAATCCCTGGCGTAATTAAAATTTGCGACAGTATAAAATTATTTTTTGAATAATTTACTATAGAAAAGGCAATCCCTGGCGCAATTAAAATTTGCGACAGTTGAAAATTATGTTTTGAATAATTTACTATAGAAAAGGCAATCCCTGGCGTAATTAAAATTTGCGAGAGTAAAAAATTATTTTTTGAATAATTTACTATAGAAAAGGCAATCCCTGGCGCAATTAAAATTTGCGACAGTAAAAAATTATTTTTTGAATAATTTACTATAGAAAAGGCAATCCGTGGCGTAATTAAAATTTGCGACAGTAAAAAATTATTTTTTGAATAAATTACTATGGAAAAGGCAATCCCTGACGTAATTAAAATTTGCGACAGTTGAAAATTATTTTTTGAATAATTTACTATAGAAAAGGCAATCCCTGGCGTATTTAAAATTTGCGACAGTATAAAATTATTTTTTGAATAACTTACTATAGAAAAGGCAATCCCTGGGATATTTAAAATTTGCGACAGTAAAAAATTAATTTGTGAAAAATTTACCTGGCGAAATTGAAATTTGCCAGAGTAAAAAATTATTTTTTGAATAATTTACTATAGAAAAGGCAATCCCTGGCGGTTTTGAAATTTGCGACAGTTGAAAATTATTTTTTGAAAAGTTTACTATAGAAAAGGCAATCCCTGGCGTAATTAAAATTTGCGACAGTATAAAATTATTTTTTGAATAATTTACTATAGAAAAGGCAATCCCTGGCGTAATTAAAATTTGCGACAGTATAAAATTATTATTATTATTATTTTGATTGCGCCAGGGATTGCCTTTTCTATAGTAAATTATTCAAAAAATAATTTTCAACTGTCGCAAATTTTAATTGCGCCAGGGATTGCCTTTTCTACAGTAAATTTCTCACAAATTAATTTTTTACTGTCGCAAATTTTAAGTGCGCCAGGGATTGCCTTTACTATAGAAAAGGCAATCCCTGGCGTAATTAAAATTTGCGACAGTAAGAAACTATTTTTTGAATAATTTACTTTAGAAAAGGCAATCCCTGGCGCACTTAAAATTTGCGACAGTAAAAAATTATTTTTTGAATAATTTACTATAGAAAAGGCAATCCCTGGCGTATTTAAAATTTGCGACAGTAAAAAATTATTTTTTGAATAATTTACTATAGAAAAGGCAATCCCTGGCGCAATTAAAATTTGCGACAGTTGAAAATTATTTTTTGAATAATTTACTATAGAAAAGGCAATCCCTGGCGCACTTAAAACTTGCGACAGTAGAAACTTATTTTTTGAATTATTTACTATAGAAAAGGCAATCCCTGGCGTAATTAAAATTTGCGACGGTAGAAAATTATTTTTTGAATAATTTACTATAGAAAAGGCACTCAATGGCGTAATTAAAATTTGCGACAGTTGAAAATTATTTTTTGAATAATTTACTATAGAAAAGGCAATCCCTGGCGCACTTAAAATTTGCGACAGTAAAAAATTATTTTTTGAATAATTTACTATAGAAAAGGCAATCCCTGGCGTATTTAAAATTTGCGACAGTATAAAATTATTTTTTGAATAATTTACTATAGAAAAGGCAATCCCTGGCGTATTTAAAATTTGCGGCAGTATACAATTATTTTTTGAATAATTTACTATAGAAAAGGCAATCCAAGGCGCAATTAAAATTTGCGACAGTTGAAAATTATTTTTTGAATAATTTACTATAGAAAAGGCAATCCCTGGCGTAATTAAAATTTGCGACAGTATAAAATTATTTTTTGAATAATTTACTATAGAAAAGGCAATCCCTGGCGCAAATAAAATTTGCGACAGTTGAAAATTATTTTTTGAATAATTTACTATAGAAAAGGCAATCCCAGGCGTAATTAAAATTTGCGACAGTTGAAAATTATTTTTTGAATAATTTACTATAGAAAAGGCAATCCCTGGCGTAGTTAAAATTTGCGACAGTATAAAATTATTTTTTGAATAATTTACTATAGAAAAGGTAATCCCTGGCGCAATTAAAATTTGCGACAGTTGAAAATTATTTTTTGAATAATTTACTATAGAAAAGGCAATCCCTGGCGCAGTTAAAATTTGCGACAGTTGAAAATTATTTTTGAATAATTTACTATAGAAAAGGCAATCCCTGGCGTAATTAAAATTTGCGACAGTTGAAAATTATTTTTTGAATAATTTACTATAGAAAAGGCAATCCCTGGCGTATTTAAAATTAGCGACAGTATAAAATTATTTTTTGAATAATTTACTATAGAAAAGGCAATCCCTGGCGTATTTAAAATTTGCGACAGTAAAAAATTATTTTTTGAATAATTTACTATAGAAAAGGCAATCCATGGCGTATTTAAAATTTGCGACAGTAAAAAATTATTTTTTGAATAATTTACTATAGAAAAGGCAATCCCTGGCGTAATTAAAATTTGCGACAGTATAAAATTATTTTTTGAATAATTTACTGTAGAAAAGGCAATCCCTGGCGTAATTAAAATTTGCGACAGTAGAAAATTATTTTTTGAATAATTTACTATAGAAAAGGCAATCCCTGGCGTATTTAAAATTTGCGACAGTAAAAAATTATTTTTTGAATAATTTACTATAGAAAAGGCAATCCCTGGCGTATTTAAAATTTGCGACAGTAAAAAATTAATATTTTGAAAAATTTACTGTAGAAAAGGCAATCCCTGGCGCAATTAAAATTTGCGACAGTAAAAAATTATTTTTTGAATAATTTACTATAGAAAAGGCAATCCCTGGCGCACTTAAAATTTGCGACAGTAAAAAATTAATTTGTGAGAAATTTACTATAGAAAAGGCAATCCCTGGGATATTTAAAATTTGCGACAGTAAAAAATTATTTTTTGAATAATTTACTATAGAAAAGGCAATCCCTGGCGTATTTAAAATTTGCGACAGTAAAAAATTATTTTTTGAATAATTTACTATAGAAAAGGCAATCCCTGGCGTAATTAAAATTTGCGACAGTTGAAAATTATTTTTTGAATAATTTACTATATAAAAGGCAATCCCTGGCGTATTTAAAATTTGCGACAGTATAAAATTATTTTTTGAATAATTTACTATAGAAAAGGCAATCCCTGGCGTAATTAAAATTTGTGACAGTTGAAAATTATTTTTTGAATAATTTACTATAGAAAAGGCAATCCCTGGGATATTTAAAATTTGTGACAGTAAAAAATTATTTTTTTGCAAAATTTACTATAGAAAAGGCAATCCCTGGCGCACTTAAAATTTGCGACAGTAAAAAATTAATTTGTGAGAAATTTACTATAGAAAAGGCAATCCCTGGGATATTTAAAATTTGCGACAGTAAAAAATTATTTTTTGAATAATTTACAATAGAAAAGGCAATCCCAGGCGCAATTAAAATTTGCGACAGTTGAAAATTATTTTTTGAATAATTTACTATAGAAAAGGCAATCCCTGGCGGATTTGAAATTTGCGACAGTAGAAAATTATTTTTTGAATAATTTACTATAGAAAAGGCAATCCCTGGCGTATTTAAAATTTGCGACAGTAGAAAATTATTTTTTGAATAATTTACTATAGAAAAGGCAATCCCTGGCGGATTTAAAATTTGCGACAGTAAAAAATTAATTTGTGAGAAATTTACTATAGAAAAGCAATCCCTGGGATATTTAAAATTTGCGACAGTAAAAAATTATTTTTTTGCAAAATTTACTATAGAAAAGGCAATCCCTGGCGTAATTAAAATTTGCGACAGTATAAAATTATTTTTTGAATAATTTACTATAGAAAAGGCAATCCCTGGCGCAATTAAAATTTGCGACAGTTGAAAATTATTTTTTGAATAATTTACTATAGAAAAGGCAATCCCTGGCGTAATTAAAATTTGCGACAGTTGAAAATTATTTTTTGAATAATTTACTATAGAAAAGGCAATCCCTGGCGTAATTAAAATTTGCGACAGTAGAAAATAATTTTTTGAATAATTTACAATAGAAAAGGCAATCCCTGGCGTAATTAAAATTTGCGACAGTAAAAAATTATTTTTTGAATAATTTACTATAGAAAAGGCAATCCCTGGCGTAATTAAAATTTGCTACAATAGAAAATTATTTTTTGAATAATTTACTATAGAAGAGGTAATCCCTGGCGCAATTACAATTTGCGACAGTAGAAAATTATTTTTTGAATAATTTACTGTAGAAAAGGCAATCCCTGGCGCAATTAAAATTTGCGACAGTATAAAATTATTTTTTGAATAATTTACTATAGAAAAGGCAATCCCTGGCGCACTTAAAATTTGCGACAGTAAAAAATTATTTTTTGAATAATTTACTATAGAAAAGGCAATCCCTGGCGTAATTAAAATTTGCGACGGTAGAAAATTATTTTTTGAATAATTAACTATAGAAAAGGCAATCCCTGGCGTAATTAAAATTTGCGACAGTAGAAAATTATTTTTTGAAAAGTTTACTATAGAAAAGGCAATCCCTGGCGCAATTAAAATTTGCGACAGTAGAAAATTATTTTTTGAATAATTTACTATAGAAAAGGCAATCCCTGGCGTAATTAAAATTTGCGACAGTATAAAATTATTTTTTGAATAATTTACTATAGAAAAGGCAATCCCTGGCGTAATTAAAATTTGCGCCAGTATAAAATTATTTTTGAATAATTTACTAAAGAAAAGGCAATCCCTGGCGTAATTAAAATTTGCGACAGTTGAAAATTATTTTTTGAATAATTTACTATAGAAAAGGCAATCCCTGGCGCAATTAAAATTTGCGACAGTTGAAAATTATTTTTTGAATAATTTACTATAGAAAAGGCAATCCCTGGCGTAATTAAAATTTGCGACAGTTGAAAATTATTTTTTGAATAATTTACTATAGAAAAGGCAATCCCTGGCGTAATTAAAATTTGCGACAGTAGAAAATTATTTTTTGAATAATTTACAATAGAAAAGGCAATCCCTGGCGTAATTAAAATTTGCGACAGTAAAAAATTATTTTTTGAATAATTTACTATAGAAAAGGCAATACCTGGCGTAATTAAAATTTGCTACAATAGAAAATTATTTTTTGAATAATTTACTATAGAAAAGGCAATCCCTGGCGCAATTACAATTTGCGACAGTAGAAAATTATTTTTTGAATAATTTACTATAGAAAAGGCAATCCCTGGCGGATTTGAAATTTGCGACAGTAAAAAATTATTTTTTGAATAATTTACTATAGAAAAGGCAATCCCTGGCGTAATTAAAATTTGCGACAGTTGAAAATTATTTTTTGAATAATTTACTATAGAAAAGGCAATCCCTGGCGTATTTAAAATTTGTGACAGTATAAAATTATTTTTTGAATAATTTACTATAGAAAAGGCAATACCTGGCGTAATTAAAATTTGCGACAGTTGAAAATTATTTTTTGAATAATTTACTATAGAAAAGGCAATCCCTGGCGTAATTAAAATTTGCGACAGTTGAAAATTATTTTTTGAATAATTTACTATAGAAAAGGCAATCCCTGGCGGATTTGAAATTTGCGACAGTAGAAAATTATTTTTTGAATAATTTACTATAGAAAAGGCAATCCCTGGCGCAATTACAATTTGCGACAGTAGAAAATTATTTTTTGAATAATTTTTTGAATAATTTACTATAGAAAAGGCAATCCCTGGCGGATTTGAAATTTGCGACAGTAGAAAATTATTTTTTGAATAATTTACTATAGAAAAGGCAATCCCTGGCGTAATTAAAATTTGCGACAGTTGAAAATTATTTTTTGAATAATTTACTATAGAAAAGGCAATCCCTGGCGTAATTAAAATTTGCGACAATAAAAAATTATTTTTTGAATAATTTACTATAGAAAAGGCAATCCCTGGCGCAATTAAAATTTGCGACAGTTGAAAATTATTTTTTGAATAATTTACTATGGAAAAGGCAATCCTTGGCGTAATTAAAATTTGCGACAGTAGAAAATTATTTTTTGAAAAGTTTACTATAGAAAAGGCAATCCCTGGCGCAATTAAAATCCGACAGTAAAAAATTATTTTTTGCAAAATTTACTGTAGAAAAGGCAATCCCTGGCGCAATTAAAATTTGCGACAGTATAAAATTATTTTTTGAATAATTTACTATAGAAAAGGAAATCCCTGGCGCACTTAAAATTTGCGACAGTAAAAAATTATTTTTTGAATAATTTACTATAGAAAAGGCAATCCCTGGCGTAATTAAAATTTGCGACAAGAGAAAATTATTTTTTGAATAATTAACTATGTAAAAGGCAATCCCTGGCGTAATTAAAATTTGCGACAGTAGAAAATTATTTTTTGAAAAGTTTACTATAGAAAAGGCAATCCCTGGCGCAATTAAAATTTGCGACAGTAGAAAATTATTTTTTGAATAATTTACTATAGAAAAGGCAATCCCTGGCGTAATTAAAATTTGCGACAGTATAAAATTATTTTTTGAATAATTTACTATAGAAAAGGTAATCCCTGGCGTAATTAAAATTTGCGCCAGTATAAAATTATTTTTTGAATAATTTACTAAAGAAAAGGCAATCCCTGGCGTAATTAAAATTTGCGACAGTTGAAAATTATTTTTTGAATAATTTACTATAGAAAAGGCAATCCCTGGCGCAATTAAAATTTGCGACAGTAGCAAATTATTTTTTGAATAATTTACTATAGAAAAGGCAATCCCTGGCGGATTTGAAATTTGCGACAGTTGAAAATTATTTTTTGAATAATTTACTATAGAAAAGGCAATCCCTGGCGTAATTAAAATTTGCGACAGTAAAAAATTATTTTTTGAATAATTTACTATAGAAAAGGCAATCCCTGGCGCAATTAAAATTTGCGACAGTTGAAAATTATTTTTTGAATAATTTACTATAGAAAAGGCAATCCCTGGCGCACTTAAAATTTCCGACAGTAAAAAATTATTTTTTGAATAATTTACTATAGAAAAGGCAATCCCTGGCGTAATTAAAATTTGCGACAGTTGAAAATTATTTTTTGAATAATTTACTATAGAAAAGGCAATCCTGGGATATTTAAAATTTGCGACAGTAAAAAATTATTTTTTGAATAATTTACTATAGAAAAGGCAATCCCTGGCGCAATTAAAATTTGCGACAGTAAAAAATTATTTTTTGAATAATTTACTGTAGAAAAGGCAATCCCTGGCGCAATTAAAATTTGCGATAGTAAAAAATTATTTTTTGAATAATTTGCTATAGAAAAGGCAATCCCTGGCGCAATTAAAATTTGCGACAGTAGAAAATTATTTTTTGAATAATTTACTATAGAAAAGGCAATCCCTGGCGTAATTAAAATTTGCGACAGTATAAAATAATTTTTTGAATAATTTACTATAGAAAAGGCAATCCCTGGCGTAACTAAAATTTGCGACAGTTGAAAATTATTTTTTGAATAATTTACTATAGAAAAGGCAATCCCTGGCGTAATTAAAATTTGCGACAGTAAAAAATTATTTTTTGAATAATTTACTATGGAAAAGGCAATCCCTGGCGGATTTGAAATTTGCGACAGTAAAAAATTATTTTTTGAATAATTTACTATAGAAAAGGCAATCCCTGGCGTATTTAAAATTTGCGACAGTAAAAAATTAATTTGTGAAAAATTTACCTGGCGAAATTGAAATTTGCGAGAGTAAAAAATTATTTTTTGAATAATTTACTATAGAAAAGGCAATCCCTGGGGCACTTAAAATTTGCGACAGTAAAAAATTATTTTTTGAATAATTTACTATAGAAAAGGCAATCCCTGGCGCACTTAAAATTTGCGACAGTAAAAAATTATTTTTTGAATAATTTACTATAGAAAAGGCAATCGCTGGGATATTTAAAATTTGCGACAGTATAAAATTATTTTTTGAATAATTTACTGTAGAAAAGGCAATCCTTGGCGCAGTTAAAGCTTGCGATAGTAAAAAATTATTTTTTGAATAATTTACTATAGAAAAGGCAATCCCTGGCGTAATTAAAATTTGCGACAGTTGAAAATTATTTTTTGAATAATTTACTATAGAAAAGGCAATCCCTGGCGTAATTAAAATTTGCGACAGTAGAAAATTATTTTTTGAATAATTTACTATAGAAAAGGCAATCCCTGGCGTAATTAAAATTTGCGACAGTTGAAAATTATTTTTTGAATAATTTACTATAGAAAAGGCAATCCCTGGCGCACTTAAAATTTGCGACAGTAAAAAATTATTTTTTGAATAATTTACTATAGAAAAGGCAATCCCTGGCGTAATTAAAATTTGCGACAGTAAAAAATTATTTTTTGAATAATTTACTATAGAAAAGGCAATCCCTGGCGCAATTAAAATTTGCGACAGTTGAAAATTATTTTTTGAATAATTTACTATAGAAAAGGCAATCCCTGGCGCACTTAAAATTTGCGACAGTAAAAAATTATTTTTTGAATAATTTACTATAGAAAAGGCAATCCCTGGCGTAATTAAAATTTGCGACAGTTGAAAATTATTTTTTGAATAATTTACTATAGAAAAGGCAATCCATGGGATATTTAAAATTTGCGACAATAAAAAATTATTTTTTGAATAATTTACTATAGAGAAGGCAATCCCTGGCGCAATTAAAATTTGCGACAGTAAAAAATTATTTTTTGAATAATTTACTGTAGAAAAGGCAATCCCTGGCGCAATTAAAATTTGCGATAGTAAAAAATTATTTTTTGAATAATTTGCTATAGAAAAGGCAATCCCTGGCGCAATTAAAATTTGCGACAGTAGAAAATTATTTTTTGAATAATTTACTATAGAAAAGGCAATCCCTGGCGTAATTAAAATTTGCGACAGTATAAAATAATTTTTTGAATAATTTACTATAGAAAAGGCAATCCCTGGCGTAACTAAAATTTGCGACAGTTGAAAATTATTTTTTGAATAATTTACTATAGAAAAGGCAATCCCTGGCGCAATTAAAATTTGCGACAGTAAAAAATTATTTTTGAATAATTTACTATGGAAAAGGCAATCCCTGGCGGATTTGAAATTTGCGACAGTAAAAAATTATTTTTTGAATAATTTACTATAGAAAAGGCAATCCCTGGCGTATTTAAAATTTGCGACAGTAAAAAATTAATTTGTGAAAAATTTACCTGCGAAATTGAAATTTGCGAGAGTAAAAAATTATTTTTTGAATAATTTACTATAGAAAAGGCAATCCCTGGGGCACTTAAAATTTGCGACAGTAAAAAATTATTTTTTGAATAATTTACTATAGAAAAGGCAATCCCTGGCGCACTTAAAATTTGCGACAGTAAAAAATTATTTTTTGAATAATTTACTATAGAAAAGGCAATCCCTGGGATATTTAAAATTTGCGACAGTATAAAATTATTTTTTGAATAATTTACTGTAGAAAAGGCAATCCCTGGCGCAGTTAAAACTTGCGATAGTAAAAAATTATTTTTTGAATAATTTACTATAGAAAAGGCAATCCCTGGCGTAATTAAAATTTGCGACAGTTGAAAATTATTTTTGAATAATTTACTATAGAAAAGGCAATCCCTGGCGTAATTAAAATTTGCGACAGTAGAAAATTATTTTTTGAATAATTTACTATAGAAAAGGCAATCCCTGGCGTAATTAAAATTTGCGACAGTTGAAAATTATTTTTTGAATAATTTACTATAAAAAGGCAATCCCTGGCGCACTTAAGATTTGCGACAGTAAAAAATTATTTTTTGAACAATTTACTATAGAAAAGGCAATCCCTGGCGCACTTAAAATTTGCGACAGTAAAAAATTATTTTTTGAATAATTTACTATAGAAAAGGCAATCCCTGGCGTAATTAAAATTTGCGACAGTTGAAAATTATTTTTTGAATAATTTACTATAGAAAAGGCAATCCCTGGGATATTTAAAATTTGCGACAGTAAAAAATTATTT